>RJWJ010005231.1:0-69735 GCA_004363605.1 Indri indri | reverse complement strand
AAATTGGTATTAACTGATAAACACATAAGTGTACATATAAGAATAACATCTATTGGATGTTGGGCAGGGGGGAGGGGGGAGGGGGAGGAGGGGATGGGTATTTGCATACACAAAGAGTGCAACGCGCACCATCCAAGGGATGAGCACACTTGAAATTCAGACTTGGGGGGGAGTGGGGAGGCAAGGACAACATACATAACCTAAACATCTGTACCCCCATAATATGCTGAAATAAAAAAAATACAGGAAAGAAAGGCCCTCATTACAAAACTGGAATGGAAGCAAGTATTGAGTCCTGCTCCAGGGCCTCAGTAGCCTTGCTTCTGTCACTGAAATTCTCTGAGCTCACCTAGCCTAGATGGATTAGAATATGATTTTTAAGGTCCATTTATACTGTGTATGAGCCTGTAAACCACATGCCTAAAATGTCCTCTAGGAGTGTGGCTACAGACAAAGTTACTCAGGGCTTCTGCCAGGGGTGAAATGTTTGGAGGTTCTGTTTAAAGAACTCTCTAGATCCTGTTCCTGCTCCTTCAGAGTGCTGACTGTGGGAAACTACTGCCTTCCTTAAAGTTGAACATGTTACTTTTCCCCATCTCCCAAACCCTGCCCCAGCAAATTACCATGCGGCAGTGGGAGAGGAGGGAAGGGAGAGGGCAGCTGGTGTAATCAGGTTAAATAAACGTAGTTCCAGAACCCCAATTGGCTGAGCTGGCAAGGCATTCTGTGTTCCAGATCTCTTTGTAGAGAGAATGAAATGTGCATTAGGGTGCTTTTTAAATTACCACAGGCAGGTTGGGTAATCATAATGATTCAGAGCACTCAGTATTTTGGAAAAAAAAAAATCTGGATCTCAACACTTCAATCATTCCAGGAAAAATTGCCATGCTGATATATGAACACTTGGACTAGGAAAATGGGGATGGGTGGGAGGGGTTAGGGAGGGTGGAGGCAGAGTGAGGTTTGGGGGTTTAGGAATTTAACTAGTGGGGCATCCTCAGATAGCAGAGTTAGAAGTAAGCATGGGGTTGAATCTGGTGGAATCTCAGCTTTGCCACTTACTAGGTGGAAGACTTAATGCAAGCTGCTTGATGTCTTCAAGGAACAGTTTCCTAGTCTGTCAAAATGAGTTAGTGATACCTAAGTCAGAAGATTGCTACGAGGATTAAATGAGATAATCTATTTCAAACACTTAGCAGGGTATTTGGCTTGGAGCAGGGATTAAACAAGTGCTAGCAGGAGAGGTGAGAAAGGACCTCGCATTACCTGGAGTTCAGCTGGGAGGTGTGGAGAAGATTAAGAGCCCTCACCTTCTCCCTGGCTGGCACTAATTTTTACTGCATACTCTCCTTCAATATTTTGTCCAGATTGGTCTGGTCTGAAATATGGTCATGTCAAACTAAGTTTGACTTAGCTAAGAAATACATAATCTTGGAAAAAAGTCAGTGCTTCATAGTATGTGTGCCATGAAGCACCATTTCTTTTAGAATCTGTGAGATAGAGGCTAAATGATGTCCTTCTTAGAGGTTCACAGTGCATATTCGTCTGAGCAAGATATGAAAACTATTGCTCAAGATTTTATTTAACTTAGTGATTCTTAAACTTATTTGACAGAACTCTTATCCTATGACAGCTACTAATATCATGCAGAACACACCTTAGGGTGATGTCTTGATGACTATTATTCGCAAAGAAAATTGCCTGTATTTTAATAATTAATGTTTTAATCTTGTACCAGAATGTTTGTTTTCTAAATAAAATTGACAATGGTGTTAGTTAGGAGCACAGTGGGCTAATAAGAAGGCAAATTTTTATAAATAGGACTTGAATCCCTCATTCAAGTAGCTGCTGAAATCTCACCTTCATAGTTAAGCTATTCTGGAATATATAATAGAGCATCAGTTCCCAGAACCGTATTCTGTCCTGATTATCATTTCATGAACTTTTTCAAATATAATTACAAAATCATCAGAGCTGCTTTTTGGCCGAGATGTCTTCAAAGAAACAGCTCAGCAACAAATAGGTGATTACACTTAATTCAGATACTTATTCAGTCTCTGGAAAAAACACCAAATTGGAGAGTATATTGTTAATATATTGAAAAAAAAATCTTTAAAAGGTACCATTTTTAATATAAATTATGGAAAGCTTCAAACTTGTACAGATTAGACAGAATAGTATAATAAACTCCTCACCTAGTTTCACGGCCATCTACTTCTGGGAAATCCTGTTTCATCTTATTCTGAAGCAAATTTCAAACATAATTCAGTTTTATCCATGAATATTTCAGTTATATATCTCTAAAAGAGGATTCACTTTTAAAAGAACATAACAATACTATTTTCATGCTAAAAAATTAACAATACTTTAATTACTTCATAAAAATTTTTTGTTCATTTATTTGTTCAGAATAAGGTCCACATATTATGATTGGTTGATTTATCTGTAAGCATTTTTAAAGTATAGTTTCCTTCTTTCTCTCTTTTTTTTCCCTTTGTAGTTTGTTTGTTGAAGAGGGAGCTAAGGTAACCAACTTGTTCTGGTTTGCCCAGGACTTGCCCTGTGTGAGCACTGAAAGTTTCATGTCCTGGAAAGTCCCTCAATCCCAGGATGTTTGTCCTATAAAGTTTCCCACGACGTGGATTTTGCTGATTGCTTTCCAGTAGCTGAGATGTTCCTCTGTCCTGTCTATTTCTGTAAATTGGTGTTGGATTTAGTGCCTTGGTTAAATTCAGATTCAATTTTCCTTTCTCTCTCTCTCTTTCTTTCTTTCTTTTGCAACATTGCTTTATTAGTTATTGTGTAGTATACTTCTGCCAGGAAGCATATAATGTCTGGTTGTCTCTCTTTTTGTGATGTTAGCAGGTATCGACATACTATGTTTAGATTAGGAAAACATCCTTAAAATCCTTCCCCAGCTCCTATTTCTTCTCTTGTTGTAGATGTTTCTGGTTGCATACTATGTTGGTTTGCTAGGGCTGGAATAACAAAATATGGACTGGATGGCTTAAACAACAGAAATTTATTTCCTCACAGTTTTAGAGGCTAGAAGTCCAAGATCAAGGTGTTGGCAGGGTTGTTTCTCTGAGGCCTCTCTCCCTGGCACGTCCAGTGGCCATCTTCTCCCGGTGCCTTCACGCCGTCTTCCCCCGTACCCATCTGTGTCCTAATCTCCTCCTCTTCTAAGGACACCAGTTATATTGGATTACGGTCCACCCATATGACCTCATTTTATGTTAATTATCACTTTAAAGACCAAATATAATTGCATTCTGAGGTTCTGGGGCTTAGGAACTTCAACGTATGAATCCCGAGGGAACACAATTCAGCCCAACACGTACCAAACACTCCTTATTCCTCTTCCTCCTGTTTACAGGAATCGACCGCCTCCCTTACTGCCATGGGTTTCAGGGTAGGGGAGCCTCATCCTGAGACCCAGGCAGGTGAATTATGGTTGGTCTAGGCACATGGTGGTCCTGTTTTCCTTGACAGGGAATGGTTTAGGCATGAGTATGAAATGCAGTTCCAGCCAGGCCAATGAGATGTGATAGGGTGTCTGCCGGGAAGCTTCTGAGGAGGATTTTTCTTCACTGATTAGAAAGAAGACTGGAAGGAACTGAGCTGCTCCTGCTGGGACAGGAGGGAAGCAGGCCCAGCCTGCTGGTGAACAACACATCTTTAGTTTGGCGTGGAGGGCGGAGCAGCAGCATGGCGGTCCTCAAAGAGCCATGGGATCTGAATCGACCCACTCTGCCTCCTTACTGTGGAATTTCTTTGGGGAATTACTGTGATGATGTCTTTTCTTTTTTAAAAGCCCCTTTTAGCTCAGATTTCTGTTGCTACTTTCAGAGGCATCCTGCGATACATCCCCCAAACTCCCACACATTCAACAGCTCCAAACCCAGGTGGTGGTACCCTTCACTCCTCCCTTCCAATTTCCTGCACTCATTCCTTTTTCTCCTAATGGTCATTCTTTCCTTTTCCACTCTAAAGTTTTCAGTCTCTCCTAGTAACCCCTTCTTCCTTATGTAGTCCTAAGCTTTCAGGCCAAAGAAAAAGGCTGTAAATTCTTGCAATTAGTAATTTCTGCTTGTCTTCATATGGTATGTACTTTCTTTTTTATTGCACCTAGTGGTTATGCCAATGTCTTTTGGCTGGTTGGGGCTCCTCTTTATAAAATAAAATCTATAGTTTTCTCTCTATTTCCTGGAAGCATCTTTTGTATTGGGTGACAGATGAATCTGCTTCCTGTCTGGGGTGTATGGGATCTTCTCTTCACCTTGGAGCTGAAGGCACAGTTAAAGTCTTCTTGTTCATCCCATTGCAGCTTTTTGGAAAGAAAAGAGAGAAAGCAGCTTTAGATATCTTAGTGAGTAGATTTCACAAGAAAAGAGCCACACCCTCTTGCCAATAAAGCTCACTTTATTATTAAATTTCTGTGTTTAATCAGTTGTGTGTCTTTCATGTCTTCCTTGGGGTTGACATTTATAACTAAGTGCACTAGAGGTAGGGTGACCATATAATGTAACATCCAATTGCCAGTGAATGAAGACGGATCAACAGGTATAAGTCAGGTCTCTCCCAGGCAAATTGTAATGTATGACCACTGTAATTAAAGTGCTGTGAAAGCATGCGCAACTTCCCTCTGTAGAAATCGTAAAGAGATGCCTCATAAATATTTAAAGAATATGGTAATTAGCCCCCAGAATCCCCCAGCAGCCCAAACTCTCAGAAAATTACAGCTCCCAGAAGTATCAAAGGATGTTCAAAATATTTTAAAAATTTAATAGAAGTATCCCTTAATTTTTAAAGTCCAGCAAATAAATAAATTCCAATCCAAGGCACTTTTCAACTATCCACCTATCTGTGGTAGAGCCTCTGAGAGGGGGAGTCTTCAGGGACCTGTCTTCAGCATTTTTTTGATTGAGGAAGATTTGTGTGCAGTTGAGAAGTGATTAAGGAGTGAGTTACAAGATGCTTTGCTTAAACTGCATCAAGGGCACAGGGTGGCTTTCTGTCCGTGGCTCCAAACAATGAAATTAGAGCAACAGCTTTTTCTAGAAGCTGAATGAAAAATAGATCTGGTGTCACTAGCAGAATGTGAAATGACAGGCTGCAACTCTGACATTGTCACACAAATACTGAAATACAACCAAGCTCAAAATAGACCAGGCATGGAAAACATTAGCAGTATGCTCTGGGACAGCAAGAAAAAAATAGTAAAAGAACATTCTTTATTATGGCTCAAGACTCGCTGTTTTCAAACTTCAAACTGCCAAGTAAAACAGGCACTTCCCTTTTTTCTGTCTGTCAATACCTACATTCTCAAATAACATCCTGCCTATCTTTTTCTATGGTTCCCTATGACTGTAGGTTAAGATAAATACATAGATGTCTGCAGAAGACACTGAATTTCCCCAAATAGTGCCAGGAGAAAATAAAGTAAAATTATAGAAAGGACAGACAAGTTTGTTGACAAGTGATTGCATGTTTCTAGACACCACATGAACCAAGTTGAGTGCTGATCTGGTTGCTGTGTTGAATGGCTAATTCCTTAGGTATTTTGGTCTTTCTGACATCTCCTGCACACAAGCAGGTGGGGCTGAGACCCTTATTACTCCCTTTTGGCTGATGTTAATTGTTTTGCTCAATGTCTGGGCTGGTTCTGGTGAGTGTGACAGTCAGGGCTGGGCCTCACACCTAGATCTTCTGGCTCTGCATCTGAAGTTTATCCACTGGCCTTTCCTGAATAGCTGCCCCCGACAGTTCTGCCTCTGCTTGCTCCTTCCTCAAGGATCTCAGGACATGGTGTCAGGCTGGCAGGGATAAGGCCAGGGGGCTTCCCTGAGTAGGAAGAAGCAGAGGAGCAGTTGATTGGTGTGGGCTCTTGAATACCTCCTGTGGTCGTTGTGTCATGCCTTGGAACAAATGGAACTATGCACTGAGATGTCAATTTGAGGTGACCAATCTTTGCACTAAATGCAAAAGTACTACCTTGAAAATTTTATACCTAGATCAACACAGTAAAATGATGACTCACAATGATATTCACTACAGCTAAACTAGTCTATTTTCCAGACCTATGCAAATTTGTAGCTATTTACCCAGCAATTTCCAACACCCAGACTCCTGATCCCTTGCAGTCTGAGAAGGCAGCAGTATAGGTAAGAGTCGGGGTGTTGGTAAGTGGTTGGTAAGAGGTGGGGGTCCATGAATAATAACAGAGACAATGTGCTTAACCAGCACAAGTCTATGTAGATAAATAAAACAATATTACTTCTTTTGTATACTTTTGGTAGAAATTTATTAATATTCTTATCAAAAGCCCTGATTGACACTATATATGTTTCTGATAAATTTTTTCGAAAAAGAGAAACAGATCATTACCTAATAATAGCAAATTTAGAGACAGAGTGGGGTTGGGGAGATGTTGGTCAAAGGACACAAAATTTTAGTTAGAAGAGATAAGTTCAAGAGATCTGTTGTACAACATAGTGACTTTAGTTAATAACAACGTATTGTATTCTTGAAAATTCCTAAGAGTAGATTTTACGTGTTCTCACCACAAAAAGATGATACATACACGAGATAATGCTTATGTTAGTTAGCTCAATTTAGCCATTCCACAATGTACGCACATTTCAAAACAACATGTTGTACACGATAAATATACACAACTTTTATTTGTCAATTAAAAATAAATGCAATAAATAAATAACTTAGAACATTGACAATAAAAGAAAATCAGATATAGATGGAGATTTTAAAACATAGTATCGATACGGAAAAAATAACCAAAGGTGTTCTTGGTAGTGAAAAGTGCAGGAGTCAGTGGATTAGCCAGTGACCGAATGTAAGTCTCAGCGGGAGGTGATCGTGGCGAAGGAGCCACCGTGCAAGACGCCCTTGTGAAAGTTCCGGGGCATTTCCAGTTCAGGTTCAGAGACCAGCTGAGGCTCCAGGTGCTCCACAGTCCTCTGTGGATCCTTAAGATCCTCTTCATCATTCAGAGCACACTGATCTGAGAGACCAGCATTTGTGTTTTGCCCAGGACTTCCCAGATGACTCTGGGCCTTGCATTGGTGGATGGCTCTGTCTAGTTTCTCTGCCCTTGGCCAAGTCCATGGCTCGGCTCTCCTACACAGTGCGTGTTCCTATGAATACTGTGGGGTGAGATTTCCTATCCTTTCTACTCTTCTCTGCAACTTATTTCCAGATGGAGGAGGCTAAGGCTCAGTATTCTATTGTAGCTCTGATGGCTGCTTCGGCCTTTGACCTGGGCTTCCCCAGAATGGATACTGGGACTCATGCCAAGATTATTTTTTATCTCTCCTGATCTGTATTTAGTTCGTTGACTACTCACCCAGGTATCGGATATGGCTGTTGATTACTGGCGAAGTAGACATGGGGCAGCTGCTAATGCCTGCTTGCCTGCAGCCAAGCCAACCCTTTTCAGTTTATGAGCATGCATGGGCTGTCTACTGCATACACCAAGGGAGCTTGTTTAAGGAGTAAATCAGTCTTGAATTTATCAGAAAAAAATAGCTTCAGAAACGCTAGTCACTTTCTGACTAGCAGCAGAAATATATAATGATATTGTGAGAGCTGTTGAATTGCAAGTAATTAATTGATCAATTTAAACCTCAAAGAATAAGCTTTAAATTGAGCAATGAGAAAGCTAAAACATCAGCTGCCAAATCGCATGCAGACGCTGACAAAGTGAACAGCCCACACTTATTCTATCAAACTTGTAAATGGTGATTCATTTCTGTTTCTTGTCAGGGAGTGTATTTTTGTTTATTATAGTCATATTTATCCTGGAACTCTGGTTTTTTTAAGTACATAACTTGTACAAAGGTAGGATTATTGCTCAAATAGCAGTTACCTATTTACAAATCTTATTGCTGTCTTTAGATTCCCTCCTAGGAGCAGACTGGAAGAAAAGCAACACTGTGCTCTGTGATTTCTGTGCCATGAGCTTGATGTGAGCCTGGGGTAGGGAGCTTTATAAAGTTCTAAGTGGAATTTATTCAACCACGAAATTAACTCTCTCTTCCCACACCCTCACATTCACCCACACACAACCTCCTAAAGTAATTTAATTGAGGTAAAGTGTAAAAGAAACCCAAGAAAACATCAAGCATACAAATGTTAAAAGAAAGGGAAGGTGAACCGCAGAAGCCACATCGTGGAAAATATGAACTGGAATAAGAAATCTTGTCCTTGTACAGAGGAAGCTTCGAGTTCATCTTAGCAGGCTCTAAAATACTGACGCGGCTTTTAAAAAAAACTTTTTACCATACAGTTACTTAGAGTATAGTAGTCTTCATTTCTCAAGGTTCACGCAGCTAATAAATATTCATTTAGTTCTGATCTTACTGACATCTAATAAGTGTTATTGAATATTTTGCCCAGCAAATGGAGATTCTCAGCTAACTAAAAAACGGTCTCTCTAAATATGGTCTCTGAACCCCCAGACAGTGTGCACTCCTCTCGAAGGGCAAAGAGAAAAACAGGGCTTGGAGCCAAGACCCTGTGGGCTGGTGCACACTGCTCTTGGGAGGGAGGGAGCGGCAATCCAAAATGGAGGCAGGAGACTTGGGTGGCTGTGAGAGAGCCCAGGCTGGCAGCACTTGTGGGGAGGAAAAGTCCAGAAAGATTCTATCAAGATGATATTCAAGCTGGGCCTTGTAAAATAAACAGAGTTTGACAGACGGACAAAGTAGACAAGAACATTCCAGAAGGAGGGAATTATAATGAACAAAGACAGAAGGTATAAAACTTAATCTTACATAGGAATAAATAACCTACTGAGGTGAGGATACAAGGAAAGTGGAGAGAGATGAGTGCTGGAAGATGAGTCTAGAAAAGACCACTGCATGTTGGGAACAGATTGTGGAGGGCTTTGAGTGTCAGATCCTCTAAGCAGTAGGAAGCCATGGAAGAGCCATAAGGGTAGCTTGAACTGGGGTGGAGGTGAGGGAGTCAGAAGCGACGATTAAAGGAAGCAGACAGTGTTGAGGGACATCTAACAGGTACAGTCAACAGGACTCGATGATGGGGTACGGGACACGGTTCTAGGTTTTTGAGTTTAGCTCTTGTTGGAAAGACGGTGCCTTCCCTGAGATACTATATTACTCTTGGCAGGGAAATAAGTTGTCAAGGGTGTTTAATTGTAAGTTCTGTCTTAGATATAAGGTATTTAAGAGGCCTTTGAAACATCTAAGTGAAAATACTGAGTAAGCTATTGGATATGCATGGGTCTTGGGCTCAAGGGAGTAATCAGGGTAAGAAACATAAATTTGAGAGTCTTAGGCATGTAGATGGTCATTTAACCCAGCGTTGTGGATAAGATTTCCTAGAAAGAAAAGACAGTGAGATAGAAAGTCCCAGAATCAAGTTTTGAGGAACTCTGAAAAGTAACAGTCAATTAGAAAAAAAATAATTCTACAAAAGAACATGAAAAGGAGCCAAGTTTTGTAAAGTTAGCAAAAGTAAGATATTTTAATGGTATTCACTTGAAACAACTTTCTTTTTCCCTTTCAACGTCCTGTCTGTCATACTTCCCCATTGGTCAGGTGTAGTTAGAGGGACCATAGGCATTTTCGAGATGTACTTAGGGAAGAAGTCAAGTTGGGAATGCTGTTATAATAGTTTGAGTTTAGTAGGATAAATTGATGTGGTTTTCAATCCCTTTTGTGTAGAGTTAAGTTGTTGCTAGTCTTATGCTGTAGGAACAAATAGCTCTCCTGAAAACTCTTTCACCCACTATCGCAGCTCACTTAGCATCTTAGTGGAAAGGTACAAGGCCAGTGGTCACATTTTGATACGAATGTGTTCTATAGCATGTGGCCCTGGAAGAATATGCATAGTGAAGGAGAAAGGAGACTTGAAATGCATGGAGCCAGAAGCTAGTTCATGGAATATTCTTTCAATCATCAGATGTGTAAAACATGGTTTTCAGAGATGCCTAATCAAAACAGAATCTCTCTCCTATCAGGAGTGTACTCAATGCAGCCTGTACAATGATAAACACACCATATTTTCTTTTCTTTATTGCTTTTAGGTAGGAATTATGCAAAATATAATTTATCAGAATTACTGCATTTGTAGACACAAACCTGTTACTAGTACTATAAGTAGAAAATGTGTCTCTGGGTGAAGTTGTATGTATTATGCCTCCCAGCCATCAACAATATAAAATGAATTTTGATTGGCTATGCTAGAGAAGACTGACTTATTTTTCTGTAGATCTACAGGAAAATGATATTTAAAATTATAGTTACGTGCAGAGACAATCAAAAAGCATGCTGTCAAAAATTCAGAAAAATTAGTACAAATATGGTGTTTTTCTGGATGTTGTGATGTTTGGGGTATTGTCAATTTTAAAAAATTCATAGGCCAGGCGCGGTGGCTCACGCCTGTAATCCTAGCACTCTGGGAGGCTGAGGCGGGCGGATTGTTTGAGCTTAGGAGTTCGAGACCAGCCTGAGCAACAGCAAGACCCCGTCTCTACTAAAAATAGAAAGAAATTAATCAGACAACTAAAAATATGTAGAAAAAATTAGCCGGGCATGGTGGTGCATGCCTGTAGTCCCAGCTACTCGGAAGGCTGAGGCAGAAGGATCGCTTGAGCCCAGGAGTTTGAGGTTGCTGTGAGCTAGGCTGACGCCCGGACAAGAGAGTGAGACTCTGTCTCAAAAAAAAAAAATTTGCAGTGTGTTATGATTTCTTTCCTCATTCTAAATGAGTATTTATTTTTGTAACTAATTTATTTTAATAACTTTGTAATTTTTTTCTAAAAGTACTCCCTCCCTAAAAGTATAAGATTTAGGCCTATGAAACCTGAGTTTGTCCCTTGTTAAGACGTGAGCACATGCGAATAAACTAGTCTGATTATTTTCTTAAGATAATTTCTAAGAATGGAATTGTATGGACAAAGGACCTGTACTTTTTAAAGGCATTTCATACATTTTGCAAAACTGTTCTTCAGAAATGCTGCACCAATTAATCTCTCTCTAGAGATATATGAGAATGCCTGTTTCCCCACATTATTATTAGCCATTGATTTTAATAATATTTGTCAATATGGGAGAAATGTGATAAATCATTATTATTTTTTATATTTCTTTGATAATTCGTACTGGACTTTTTAAATATTTTTTTCAGATATTTGTTTATTTTTTTTAATCTGCCTATTTATATCTTTGACTTTTTTTATGAGGTATTTTTTTCTGACTGATTTCAGAGAATTCTTTCCCTGTTTAGGGTATTCACGTTTTCATAAACATTGCAGATGATTTTTCCCAGTTTGTTTTGCCTTTTAATTTCATTTATTTTATATCTTGAGATATAGATGTTTTCAATTTCAAATGTATTAGAAGTCTTTCATATAATTTCTATACTTAGGGCATCATTGATTGGGAAGGCCTTTCACAATTAAGAAACATATAAATGTTTGCAATATTTCCTCATGACTTTTATAGTTATAGTTTTTATCCTATCTTTAATCTTCCTGGGAATTTTAAAAAAAGGTTTTCTAATTTTTAGTTTTTTCCAAATACTGAACTATATGTCCCAACACAATTTGTTGACTAAAATCATTCTTTTCTGAGGGATGTAATATTTGTCACATAGTAAAATTATTTTATATACTTGGTTCTGGGCTTCTGTTGCATTAAGTCATGTGATTGTTGTGTCCCTATTACTATTCTATTTTGATCATCATGGCCTTACAATAGATTCTTCTTATTTCTCTTGTTTCTTTTAATGCTCGGTATTGTTGTACATTTTTCATCCTATTTGAATTTCAGAATTACTTTTTCTTTTCAAATTCCAAAACACTATTCCAGTTTTCGCTAGAATAACATTTATACATTAATTTAGAGAGACAATTGATATCTTTTTAATATTGATTCAGTGTCCTTTCACTTTGAAAAATGGAACATTTTTCCATTTAAAAACTGTTCTTTAATATACAGTAGAACATAAAAATTTCATAGCCATTAGGTATTGGATTCTATCAAATGACTTTTTAGAATATTAAGGTGATCATATTTTTTTCCTTTACAAGTTAATATGAAAGTTTATAAAAATTTTGTAACATCGAACCATCATCAGTTTATTCTAAATAGATATTCTGATCATGTTCCATTTTTTTATATTTGGCTAAATTCAATATCCCAATATCCCAATATACAAATATGTATATATATATTTAATCTTCTAATTTTTTTTTTTTTTTTTTTTTTTTTTGAGACAGAGTCTGGCTCTGTTGCCTGGGCTAGAGTGCCGTGGCGTCAGCCTAGCTCATGGCAACCTCAAACTCCTGGACTCAAGCAATCCTTCTGCCTCACTCTCCCAAGTAGCTGGGACTACAGGCATGCGCCACCATGCCCGGCTAATTTTTCCTACATGTTTTTTTTAGTTGTCTGGCTAATTTCTTTCTATTTTTAGTAGAGACGGGGGTCTCACTCTTGCTCAGGTTGGTCTCGAACTCCTGACCTCTAGTGATCCTCCCGCCTCAATCTCCCAGAGTGCTAGGATTACAGGCGTAAGCCACTGTGCCCGGCCCTAATATTTTTATTTAGAATCTTTCTTACCTATTTTCATAAAGGACTTATTTTCTAGGTTTAATTTTTGTGTTCTTTTTATCAGAATGTGCTATCGGGATTATTGCATCTTCAAAAAATATGTGTGTTTTCTTCTTTGGATTCTGGAGCAATTTGAATAGCGTAGGAATTTCCTTGTTCTTGAAAGTTTGAAAGAATTTGCCTATAAGGCCATCTGGACCTGGCACATTTTCTGAGAATGATTATTTTACAACTCTATCATGTTTGTGGTGATCGTTTTACTCAGATTTTATCATTCTTTTTGATTCAATTTTGTCAATTTCTATTTTGTTTAAAATTCACAAGTTTACATCAGATTTGCAAGTACGTAAGTTTAGGGTTATGAAAAAAAGTATTATAGTTCCTTTAATTTTCTTCTGTAGCTGTGATTAAATTTTCTTTATCACTTCTGTTTTAGTATATTTATGGGATTTCCCCCCTCT
This sequence comes from Indri indri, assembly GCA_004363605.1. Lineage (NCBI taxonomy): Eukaryota > Metazoa > Chordata > Mammalia > Primates > Indriidae > Indri > Indri indri. The sequence goes on along the minus strand of RJWJ010005231.1, from coordinate 56,681 downwards.
AATTAAACTATTTATTTGTCTTATTGTTTTTCCTTTCATGAGCCATTTCTGGATTTATTTATCAATTTTACTGGTTGTTTTCTCATTTATTATTTTCTGCTTTTATTTTTATGAGTTCTTTCCTTCTGCTCTCTAAGGCTTATATTTTTGTTCTTTTTGCTTGCTCTGTATGTAATTGAGCTCTTAAGATAAGTATTTGAACCAGGAAGAGAAATAGCACCTAAAAGAAAGGATGAGAATGAGTAGGGGTGAAAAGTGGAAAGTGTGAATGTGGACAATAGAGCATTTTGGCTTTGACATACTTTCTTAGTTCCTGAGCTGGACTATTCTAAGACACTGAATGAGAAATCCTGTGGAATTACTGATGAATCATATGCAAAGTTTCCCTTTTGCCTTTTTGGATTGATTCCCTAATCTGGTAATAAATGATTGATGGGCCCTTCACAAAGTTCTGTTTGTTGTTAGGCTAAACTTTAAAGCTCTCTTTGTCTTCAAGTCTATGCATTAAGATTACTCTGAATTTGCTAGATGTGACTTTTGTGTTTCAGTTCCATAGACACAACTTATGAATTTGACCAAGGCTTTTACAGTTAAAATATTCATTTTGGGGTACTATTACATTAATCAAATATTAATGCTCTAAGCATATTTTTCATATCTTTCTCTGTTTTAAACTCCACTGGAGAATATTACTAGAAATTAAAAATAGTATGGTTTATTATCCATGTCATTGGTGTTGCATTTGGATGATGAATTATTTTGGGACAATGAAAAAAAGAAAAAGATATATAAGCAGAAGAATCCCCTCTGGCTCTCATGAGTTTCTCTAAATAGTAATTTTATATTTCCTCACTATTTTTCCTGAGATTATTACATATCTTCCCCAAGCATCTATAAAATAGTAAGCCATAGTCTTAAATATCAGAGATACTTTCTGATGAGCTTCTAATGAGATTTTTAAAAATAGTATACATGATATAAAAATGCTCACACAAATGTAGCTTGAAAAAAACCTAGTTTTTAATATGTGTAGGACATTTATATTTTTTCTTACATTTAAAAAATTATGACAACAGGGTACATTGGAAAGGATAGTCAGTGTGTTTAAAGTTATGTCTTTTCTGAATAGGAAACAAAAGTTAGTAGGTTCTTATCACATTGAAAGTTCGAGAAGATCTTGGCTACTGCTGCAGTAGTGGTGAGAGATCTGGGGACTGTTACTATACATGGTGAGGGATATCAGTGCTAGGCCTGGGGAGATCAAGGGGGCAGGGATGGAAGTTTCAGAAGCTGCTAGATTGCTATGACTTGCTTATGCCTATATATGGGTAACAATCAAAAACGGCTCCAACTGTTTGGAAGTGGATGATTTGAACATTAATGTTTCATTTGGCGTATATAGGACATTTTGGAGAAGGAAGCCTTCTTTCTTTGGGAGGATGGGGGATCAAAATGATAAACTTGGTTTTGGCATGCTGAATTGGAGGTAGTATGAGCACCTTCTAGTTGAAACGTCCTGTAGGCACCTGGTGATGTGGAGCTAGAGCACAGGGAAAAGGTCAGCAGCAGAGAGTCAACTTCGAGAATCGTCCCAGAGGTGACTACTGAAGACTTAGGTAAAAGGAAGAGACTTTGGCACCTGTTTAGTGAGTATGGTTGAATTCAGAGTTCACTTCAATCTAGGACCAGAAATGCTAAAATTAGACTATAAGATAGAAGAAGCAAATGTTTTCAGAGCTCAAGCTGTATCCAGATCAGAGACTGAAACTGGGGTTAAGAAGGCGGCAGAGGTGACTGACTGAAAGCGGGGTTAGGGACATAGAATAGCTAAGGCAGAGGCAGAGGGAACTAGTGATGGACAGTAGAGTGGCGGGAAATGAGTAAGCAGAAGGAGGAAGTTTTCTCAGCTGTCTCAAGTAGCTGGCAGTACTGAGTTCGTTGTCTTTTCTGACTCTTGCTCAAAAGTTAATTTTTGCATATTCAACTCACTTTATTTTGTAGAATTTTTATATTGTGAAAATAAATAAATCCTTAGAGGAAGAAGGTTGAAAGAGGTTAGAAGGCCAAAGACTGAACCTGTGAATATAACTTGAATGGGGTAACAGAAATGCAGAAAGAGAAACAGGAGTATGTAGTACATGGAAGCCAATGTTTACTATCTCGTTGGTGATCAAATTTTAAAGGCTGCAGAGAGGATAAGGACTTAGAATAACTGATATATTTTGTGATTTGGTGATTGGGAGGTCATAGACAAGCTACAAGGTAAAGAGAGTAAGCCAAATGGCAAGGGAGTGAGGATATGAAGCCACACAGATGTAAGTCACACAGTGAAGATGGAAACAGTAATACCAAATAAAAGGAAGCACATTCCCCTTTGAAGGGAGAGGGGAGGACCCAGACATAGTATACAAACAATGACAGTAGAGGGGAAGGGCCCCAAGGTCCTTCAAAAAGGACAAGAATCTAAAACCCAAGCAAAGAGCTTACCTCCACAGGTAAAACACGCCTTTTCCCCTGGGCCTGGACAAAGTGATATTGCCCTGGATTCCTGGATTGACTGATATTGAGACAAGGGTGAAGGTAAATGAGGAAATTTATTCAAGTTTTTAGTTAATCATAAAGTTTGGTGGAACCAGAATAGGAAGAAATAAACAAAATGTCTGGTTAAGCTTTATACAAAAATAACATATAATGAATGAACAAGCCACAGGCTAGGAGACAAATCTTTGTAAAGCATATATGTGATAAAAGACTGGTATCCAAAAATATATAAAGAACTACTAAAACTCAATAATAAGCAAATAAACAACTCAATTTAAAAAATAGGCAAAAGACTGCATCAAAGAAGATACACACAGATGACAAATAAGCACATGAAAACATACTCAACATCATATGACATTAGGAAATTACAAATTAAAACACAGAGGTATCACTACATACCTATTACAATCATTAAAATCCAAAACACTGCCAATATCAAATGCTAGCGACAATATGAAGCAACAGGAACTCTCATTCACTGCTGGTAGGGATGCAAAATGGCACAGCTCTTTGGACCACAATTTGGCAGTTTCTTGCAAAACTAAACATACAATCCAGCAATCACATTCATGGGTATTTACCCAAATGAGTTGAAAACTTATGTCCTCACAAAAATCGGCACATAAATGTTTATAGCAGCTTTATTCATAATTGTCAAAACCTGGAAGCAACCAAGATGTCCTTCAATAGGTGAATGTGTAAACAATCATTGGTACATTCAGTCAATGGAGTATTAATCAGTGATAAAAAGAAATGAGCTATCGAGCCACGAAAAGACACAGAGTTACCTTAAGTGGATATTGCTAAATGAAAGAAGTCAGTCCGAAAATGATATATACTTCCAATTATGTGACATTCTGGAAAAGGCAAAACTATGGAGTTAGTAAAAAGATCAGTGGTTGCCAAGGATTCGGGGAGAAAGAGGGAGGTATTAGTAGATGGAGCACAAGGGATTTCTAGGGCAGTAAACTATTCTGTATGTTACTGTAATGGTGGATTCATGCATTTGTCAAAACCATGGAATGTGCAACGCAAACAGTAGACCCTACTGTAGACAGGACTTTAGTTAATAATAATAATGTATCAGTAGTGACTCATCAGTTGTAACAAATGATGTACCACACTAATGCAGGGTATTAATAATAGGGAAAACTGTGTACGTTGGGCAGGGGAAGGAGGTCTATGAGAAATCTCTGTACTTTCCACTCAATTTTTCTGTAAACCTGAAAACTGCTCTAAAAAAAAATCTATTTATTAATATTTATAATAAAAAAAAGAATGAAGTACTAATACATACTACAAATGGATGAATCTTGAAAACAGTATGCTAAGTGAAAGCGGCCAGACACAAAAGGCCACATGTTGGATGATTCCATTTATATAAATGCCCACTACTTTATAAAGCAGGAATTATAAAAAAGAAGGAGATCAATAAATGAGATGGTGAAACAAAGGCTCCTGCTACTAATAAGAGGAAACAGTGTGAATATATTTCAAGTTTAAACAAAGCTTAGGTATTTCTCATCAGAAAATCATCTAAGGTGAAATTTTCTGTTCATACATTGATTGTGATATAACAGGATCTTTCTAGCGTCAGGGTACTGAGCCTTGACTAAATTACTATACAGTGTAGCTTCCTGCTATGTTTGGTAAGTAGGGAATCATAATGATCCTAATAGCTAAACCTCAAGAATGCCCAGATCAAACTGTAGCTCAAACCAACCTCTTTCAGGAGCTATGAGTTACAAAGGCAGATGGAATAAATGAGTAGGATGAGATATGTAGGTCAACGTCTTATAAAAATAACCTTGACAGAGTTATATAGGTAGATATTTTTGGAAAAGTTCTTCACACTATGAGAGGGAGTAGCCCAAGTTTACTGAGCCAAAATATTTTTCATCTTAGACAAAGCAACCAAAGCTTGCAGGCCTATTGGACCATATCAAACAGATGACAATTGCCAATTATCAGGTAAGATTCATGATATATGAAAATGGAAATTGGCTAATATTCTTAGAAAATAAAGAGTGCTTACTAAGCAATAGGTAATAGATGACTGTTCAGTAAAAAATAGCAAAAGACATAAAGAGGTCATATTAAAAAATAGATAACCAACAAATTATAAAAAAGTGTTCAATCTCACTGATAATCAAATAAATCTAAATTAATGCAAAAATGAGTATTGATTTTATCTGTCAGACATGATTTAAAAAGAATGATAATACTCAATGTTGTATGGGGGTGGTGTAAATGAATACTTTGATTACTGTCTGTGGGAGTATAAATTGGTAGAGCCTTTTTGGAGAATGATTTGGCAGTAGCTATTAACATGATTTTATGCACGATACTCTTCAACCTTAATATTTCACTTTTAGGCATCTAACAGAAGTATTGTCCAGGTGCACAAAGAGTATATTCATAAGAAAGTTTACAGAAGCATTATTTGTAATAAATAAAAATTGGAAACAATGTGAATTTCTATTAATGGGTCCGGCCCTCCCCCCAGAATATCCTGCAGACTTTAGGATGAATAAAGTAGATCTCTTTGAATTGACATGTAAAGATTTCTAAAATACATTGCCGAGTGAAAATGAAGTTACAGAAAACAACTTACAGTGCAATACTGCTTATGTTTACAAACACTATTAAAACTAGTTATTGTATTTCTGCAGTTCATAAAAAAGCCCAGAAGAATGCACTATAAATACTAATAGGGGTTGTTTCTTGGGAAAGGAATGGGTATCAAGAGAGGAAATGAAGGGAGGTCTATAGTTACTTTACTCTGTCCACTTCTAATAGTGGTTGTTTTACCAAAAAGTAAAAAGTTATGTATTGTTAGGGGTTATTAAAAATGTACACATACATCAGTGTATTAATATTAGTAAAGCATTTAGAATGTTACCTTGTACAGAGAAGTGCTATATGAGTGTATATTAAATAAAATAAGTAAGTCCCAATATTAGAGCTTTATTCTAAGAAAATAATCATGGGATGCAGAAAGATTTAATTGCAAGGATGTTTAATCCTAAGATTGTTAATCCAAAGTTGGAAACAACAGAAACTCCCAACGGTGTATGACTGACTAAGTAAATTATATTAATCCGTATAATGAGTGGAATATCTATGGTAATTTTTAACAGGTATATTTTATGTATAATAAAATTCACCCATTTCGAGTGAACAATTCTGTGATTTTTAGTAACTTTATGAGTGGTGCAATCATCTCCATAAATCAGTTTTAGAACATACCCCTAATAAGATCCCCTATGCTGATTTATGGTTAATCCTATTATCACTGCTAGCCCAGGCAGCCGCTAATCTACTTTCTCTATAAATTTTCTCTTTCTGGCCATACACTGGGATGTTTGCATCCATAGAAATTGGTCATAATAAATGATAGCTGGTTATAAAAAGTGGGAAAAAAGCAGATAAAGTATTATGTATAGGATTAGCCTACTTGGGTTTATACGAAAGGAAAGAGAGAAGAAAACTTGAATGATATACTTCAATATGTTAATAGCGGTTACCTCTGAGTGGTAGAAATATGGGCCCTTTTTTTGCTTTTAAAATCTATAATCAGAAAAGAAAAATAAAAACAGCGATTCCACTGCTGGGTATACATCCAAAGGAGGGGAATTCGGTATACTAAAAAGATAACTGAACTCCCATGTTTATTGTAGCACTATTCACAATAGCCAAAGATATGGAATCAACCTAAGTGTTGTTTATCAATGGATGAAGGGACAAAGAAATTGTGGCACATATACACAGTGGAATATTATATAGCCACAAAAAGAAATCCTGCTATTTGCAATAACGTGGATGGAACTGGACAACATTATGTTATGTGAAACAAGCCAAGCACAGAAAGACAAACCTCACATGTTCTCACGCATATGGCGGAGATAAATATTAAAAACACTTGATCTCATGGAGACAGAGAGTAGAATGGTGGTTACCAGAGGCTGGGAACGGTGGCAGGGAGGAAGGATAAAGTGGGGATGCTTAATGGGTGCAAAAATACAGTTAGATAGAATGAGCAGTATTTGTTAGAACAACAAAGTGACTGTAATCAACACTAAGTTAGGGTATACTTTAAAATAACTAAAAGAGTGGAACTGGAATGTTCCTAACACAAAGAAATGATAAATGCTTGAGGTGATGGATACCCCAATTATCCTGATCTGATTAATTGACATTGTATGCCCATATCAAAACATCACATGTACCCTATAAAGATATACAATGATTATTTACCCATAATAATTTAAAAAGAATAAAACAAATTATCTTAGAAAGGACATGGCTCCTGCAATGGATTCCTTCAGGGTCTTCCCTTCAATGGAGTGTCTGTGAAAGAGAGTAGGAATTTAGAACCACCTCCAGACATGAGAAGGTTATTTCTCTAAAGCTCTGTGTGTGTGTATTGGTGGGGTGGGGCGGGGGGCACAGGCAGATAGGAATAAGGTGATTGAGTGGTGTGACTTAGTACCTGTGTGATTCGAGCAGGCAGCAGACCAGAGCCTCTAAAAAGTCAAAGAGAATAAGTGTTGACGCTACTAGGCTACTTGCCAGGAATTGGACTCAGCCTGTCTGCCTTAATTGGCCTCTTGAGGATATCTTGGCCAACTCTAGCTTGTGGGAGAGGGATGAGAACAGTGGAAGGAAGGGTACTCATTCCCTTGGGGCCCCAGCTTAAGACCAGGCAGAGAAGCAGAAGCATCTATACCCCCGTTCTGAGAAGGGGAAATGGAAGAAAGATGATGAGAGTGCCTAGACAAGAGGGGGGAGTCTGTAAAGATGAGCATTTTCGAATGTGTTCTGCCCCGAATCTGGACCAGTGCGAGCCCACCCTGGGCTTCTTTTCCTTGCGGGCTCCTCTCCACATCTCTGCTCCATTGTCTTGCCCTCGATTTTGTCTCCTGAAAACAACACTTCTCCTTTTTCTTTATCTTCCCTCTTGTTCTCCCTTGTCTTTCGTTAATGAAGTTCCGCACCTTGTTCCTCAAAGAGTGCTATTTCTAATAGCGGACAGTTTCAAAAAGTATGTAATTGGATTATCTATTCCATGTCATTTTTTAAAGCAAAGTTGGTATTTTAGGTTTCTGTGTATCTTTTGGAGGTTGTTTTCTTTGAAAAGGGCACATCAGTGACAGAAAAGGGCAGACTTCAGCTGAGTACATATTTTGCTATGAAGTAACAAGATTCATTTATGATTCTGATTTTTGAAATAAAAGCTCCACCTATTTTCTTTTTTACTGAATTTGGGTAGAAACAATATTGCAGTGAAGGAAACTATACCTCTGGAAGCGGGGATTTCCTCTGGAATCTCCAGAAAACTCCAAACTAATTTCGAAATTATTTTTAATATTCTATTCCTAAAAAAGCTCTAAAAGTGTTTCATTATGTGAGAATAATATGACTGCTTTCATATTTTGATATGTTATTTTCCAAATTACTCTACTTGCAGAGTTTATTTGGTGTCTGAATCACAGCTATGTTAAAACACCTCCAGTTCCAAATCAGTGGGCCCCAATCAGTGCCTTGTAGTTAGCCTGAGGGCAGAAATGACTCTAAGAGTGAATCTGCACAAAGCCTGTTGGTGGGGAAACCTTCTCTCAACTATTCATTTAGCTGTGACCCTTCAAGCTGTTTTGTCTTCCAGGAGTGGGTCCATAAAGGGGATGGCCCCAGGCCGCCCACTCCGCATCTCCAGTGTAGACCTCTAGCATTCTTTAATGATGTGTAATTGGACCAGACCAGACCTTGGGGCTTTAATAGTCTTTCTCTGTGGCTTGCAAGTTTGAAAAGGCTGGCTACCTACTGTCTTTCTTTAGTACAATGATGGAAGGCCCAGAGCTCAGATTTTATGCTTATTAGTGATATTTTCATGAGTTTTCAGGACTAAAGTGACTTTTTTACACTGCTTAATGATTTTCAGTTTAACTCCCTTTCTGAGTGGGATGTTGTAAAGATTAATTAGCCAATGTTCATAAAGTGCTTTCAAGCTGAAAAGTGCTGCACAGGGTGTGCAGACTCATTAGCTTCTTAGTCATTAAGGCTTTTTAGACCTTTTGGCATTCAGAAACTGGATGGCGAAGCCAAATTAGTAATATTTTTTCTTTTTGGAAAGGAAGGACTTCAGAAAGAGCAAATAGAGCAGCATATATCTTTTTTTTTGTTTGTTTTTTTATAAGGCATCTGTCGCACTGGGACTGAAAAAAATACGAAAATATTTTGTTTTTCACTTTTTATTTCTACGCTGCTTCAGTTTTCTTTAGTCCCTCTTTTCAAAAATGTATTTGCCTGCTTCCCCTGCACACTTATTTAGAAACTCTATGGATTATTGTCATATGTGTACCCATAGTACAGTTGAGTCTGGCCCCAGAGTGTTGAATTTTCATGCCAATGAATGACACAGGGTAGAACATTTGCTTTTTAATAAAGAGTCTCTTTCAGTATGCAATGAGTCATGAAGTTATAATATTGTCTCTGTCCACACTTATCTTTGTTTAATATACATTAGCATTTAATTTGATTCAATTAAGTCTTAGAGGCTTGGAAAAGTACAAATTGGCTACTAAAGACATAAAGAGGTCCTAAAAGAAACAAGAGATACAGAGAGATAGTCCACAAAGAGTTAGATCGACAGCTGACTTTTAAGCAGCATCAACTGCACTTGATAATTGGGGGAATAACATCTTCTAAGTACTGAGAAAAAATAGCTGTAAACCTAGAATTGCACACCCAACTAAATTACCTTTTAAGATTAATCATAAAATAAACATACTTTTATACAAAACAAAAACAAAATATTTACCACCAACACTAAAGGATATTCCAAAAGGTATCTTAAAAAAGAAAGAAAACTATCATAGATGGAAGGAAGGAGATGCTGAAAGGAATTAGGAAAAAATTGGTACACATGTGGGTAAATATAAACAAACATTGACTAAGAATAATAATGTCCAATATGCAGTAATACAATGAGATAGAACTGGAAAAAAGTAACACCTATATCAGGAAAGTAGTATTAAGTACTAAATTGTTCCAAGGTCCTTATCTTATTTGGAAGGAGGCTGAAGATGTTTAGATTTTGACACGTTGTGCATAAAATTTCTAGTTTAATCACAAAAATAAGGGAAAAGGAAAGTAGTGTGTGTGGGGGGGGATAAATAGAAGAGAAAATAAAATCAATAGAAATTGGCTCAGTAGAGAGAGGCAAGAGACTGATCAGAGACACCAGGTGCCAGAGTGCCTCAGCAAGAAGGAGAAGTTTTAGATGAAAGAGAAAAGACAAATGGACAAACATATATCGGGTGTGAGACTGAGGGAAGGATGCCAGAATCTTCAGGAGACCTCATGGGAAGAAGTTGTAGAGCAGAACAAGAAGGAGCAAGGTATTGGCAGAGAGCAACCCCTGAGGGGCTTGAAGTCCAGTGAGAAGGGTAGGTGGAGCAGTTTGTTTCTCCCCTCATGGCATCTCTGACAGTCGGCGGATTCCCAAGCTGCTGGAGAGACTTTCTGCCCACACAAGCCCATAGGCTACTGCCACTAGTGAGGTGGGAACTCCTTGTGGACAGGACACCAGGTACCCACCCCCCCGGACCGCCTCCTGCCTCCACAGACCTGAGCCAGGACGGCAAGTGCCATATTGCTTCTCTGCCCACCAGGCACCTTTGTCCTCCCCAGGGACCTTCACCTCCTCAGGTTTCATCTTGCTCATGCCCACACAGACATTTCCCAACTCTGGCCCAGACTACAGGAGCCACAGGAGTCCAGTGGGTCCTGGGTGATCTATGTGACTCCAGTGCCCAGAAATTCTAGGAGGGCAACCTCCCAGAGAAAGGGACAGACACAACAGAGTGCTAGCTTTCCCCCATTCAGACTCTTTTTCTTCCATTCTCTTCCCCCATGCATGGCTGCCAAGAGAAACAATTGAGCCACCGTACTGAGGCTTCTGTAGAGAGTGGGGCTCAGACCTCTCCTCTTGGGGACCTGCAGCAGACTGTGGGGTGCTCAGACTGAGAGCTCCCTGCCCACCAGCCCTCACCTGTGTTGCTTGTCTGGAGACTCCATCAGATCAGGGCATGCCCCAAGGCAGAGGGACATCGAACCTACTTGGGCACCCTGTGGGCAACTTGGGATCAAGTGTGCTTCTCCCTGGTATGGTCAGGGATGATTTTGGGGGGCCTGGAGATGGGCCTACAGGCCAGATCCTGTACCCCCAGGTCTTGATTACATTGCTTGGGGGCACGGAGAGGAGATTTGTGAATTAGTCTCAGGAGGTGAGAATGCCCACATGGGCATATCAAGGGGGAAAGCACAGTGTGAGTTCTAGCTGCAGTGTGCTTCTGGGGCATTCTTCCCCACTAAGGAGGGCCAGGCTCTCAGCTCAGGTCGGGATCCAGGGCAGGGAACTTCCCAGCCCACGTTACAGTCGTTGGGGAGCTCAGCTGGTTTAATCTCCTGCCTGCTGGTAGATACCGAGATAAAATCACAGAACAGGGAAGGAAGGAGAAGAGCAAGTCCTGCTCCAGACTGCCAGATTGTGAATCTCAGATGGCCCTGTCTCCACAAGCAGACTTTCTGGTTGGGTGGGGCCACTTCCACTCCTTCCAGGTGGCTTTGCCCGGAAGCTGGGAGAAGACCTTTGACCCCTGCTGAAACAGATACCTTGCCAGCTTTTGTGGAGCCTGAGGGCAAGCTCACCAAATCCAACCCCACCCAGCTGTACTCTGCCACCTGCCTCCGCTGTGGCAGAGAATAAGGTCTCACCTGGAAGTTCCAGGCCACACCCACTACCTGGAGCATTTGAGTGCTTCTTCTGAGGGAGTAGAACCAGTCACAGGACCCCAAAACAACATTGCAGTTGTTTCTTCCAGAAAGCGCCACCTACTGACAGGGAGGTCAATTTGCACAGTGTTTACAGCATTTTCTCACTCAATCATACAGCGTGCGATTGATTCTCACCCACAAGCACCACCTACTATTTCAGAGATTAAATTCAGCGTGAGATTATCTAAACAAAAGAAAATCCAAAAATAAGAAGCAACAGCTGCTCCAGATGAGAAGGAATCAGCAAAAAATCTCTGGAAGTATGAAGAATCAGAGTGAAAGGACACCCCCAAAAGGGAACACCAGCTCTCTAGCAATGAATACCAACCAAACTCAGAATATCGAAATGACAGATAAAGAATTCCAAACACGGATTATAAGTAAGCTCAGTGAAACATAAGAGAAAATGGAAAACCAGCATAGACAAACCACAAAAAAATTCAGGAAATGAACAAAAAAATTCATTAAAGAAATTGAATTATTAAAAAAAATCAAATAGATCTTCTGGAAATGAAAAATCCTTTCAAGGAAATATAAAACACAGTGGAAAGTCTTCAGAATAGACTAGACCAGGAAGAAGAAAGAATCTCAGAGCTTAAAGACAACACCTTCTAATTAAACAAGTCAGTCAAAGATAAAGATCAGAGAATTAAGATGAAGAAACAAAGCCTACAAGAAATATGGAATCATGTAAAGAGGCCAAACACAAGAATTACAGGCATCCCTGAGGGTGAAGAAGAAAGAACATAAGGGTTGGAAAACCTATTTGAGGGAATAATTGAGGAAAACTTTCCTGGTCTTGCTAGAAATTTAGATTTCCAGGTATAAGAAGCTCAATGAACACCTGGGAGATTCATTGCAAAGAGGCAATTGCCGCAACATATAGTCATCAGACTGGCCAAATTTAACATGAAGGAGGAGCTCCTGTGAGCTGTAAGGTGAAAACATCAGGTAATTTACAAAGGAAAACCCCTCAGGTTAACTACAGACTTCTCAACTGAGACTTTATAAGCCAGAAGGGATTGGGGCTCTATCTTCAGTCTTCTTAAATAGAATAATGGCCAGCCTAGAATATTGTATCCGGCAAAACTAAGCTGCTTGTATGAGGGAGAAATAAAGGGTTTGTCAGACAACCAAACACTGAGAGAATTTGTCAAGACCAGAGCTGCCCTATAGAAAGTACTCAGATCTACATTATACATTGATCAGCACAGTAGAAACCCACCAGTGTAAAATTACCCAAAAGCTAAATCTCAGAGCCCATGTAAAATAATGGCTCAAGATGTAAAACAAAGCAACAAGGTTCTACTCAACAGGATCAACAGAAATACATCCCACTTGCCCAAAGTGATTTACAGATTCAATGCAATCCTCATCAAAATATCAACATCATTTTTTACGGGTCTAGAAAAAATACTTCTACCCTTTGTTTGGAGCCAGAAAAGAGCCTGAACAGCTAACACAACCTTAAGCAAAATGAACAAATCTGGAGGCATCACTTTACCAGACATTAAACTATACTACAAAGCTATAGTAACCAAAACAGCATGGTATTGGCACAAGAATAGAGACATAGACCAATGGATCAGAACAGAGAACCCAAATATAAAACCATCCTCGTATTGCCATCTGATTTTTGACAAAGCAGACAAAAACATACACTGGGGAAAAGAATCCTTATTTGATAAATGGTGCTGGGAAAATTGGATGGCCACATGTAGAAAACTGCAACAGGATCTGCACCTCTCACCACTCACAAAAATTAATTCATGATGGATAACAGACTTAAACCTAAGGCATGAAACTATAAAAATACTAAAAGAAAATGTTAGAAAAACTCTTCTAGATATTGGCCTAGGAAAAGAATTTATGAAGAAGACACCGAGGGCAATCACAGCAACAATAAAAATAAATAAAGAGGACTTGGTTAAATTAAAAGGCTTCTGCACAGCCAAGAAAATAATCAACAGAGCAAATAGACAACCTACAAAATGGGAGAAAATATTCACATGCTATATACCCCTAATGGGCTAATAACCAGAATCTATAAAGAACTCAAGCGAATCAGCAAGAAAAAATCAAGCAACCCTGTTAAAAAGTGGGCAAAAGACATGAACAGAAGCTTTTCAAAAGAAGATAGACTAATGGCCAATAAACATGTGAAAAAATGTTCAATGTCTCTAAATCATCAGAGAAATGGCTATGTTGCGGAGTTCATAGATATACACCAACAAGACAAATGAACAAAAACAATGGTCTTAATGATATGTGAATGTATGCTTATGGCTTGGGATAAAATGTTCAGTACTAGCAACATATACAGATTACACAGGGAATTGTGTTACGGGAAAGGATCCCCAAATGCAGGGAAACCAAATCTCTATAATGTGAAGTAAACCTGCCTGCTCCCTGCCCCAGAGGGATATTTTACCTTTATTATACTGAATAGGAAACAATTCTTCCCTTTCCCGTGGAAGGAGACATTTCTGTCTTTAAGGCTGTTCACTATATAACATCTTTTGAATTGACTCAGGTAGTGGAGGTGATTATTGTGTAAAACTTAATTAAAAACTGATTTGAAGAGTGGTTCTAGTTATAACAAAGACACTGATACAAAGATGCAGCTGAAATGTTGAAATAAACTATTCAAGGAAATGTGAATGTAAAAGAAGTGTGATTTTACAATTGATATATTTTATTTTATATTATTTAAAATGTATGTAACTAAAATAATAACTTAAATATAACAAATTTTAAAATGATCACTACAATTTTGATAGACAGAAATGAAAGTAGGAGGTAGAAGGGAAAAGAATTCCAGGTGATGCAGATGGTAGAGACATGGCAGAATATAGGTGATTTGGGGGATTAACTGCTGGAATTATCCAGTTTAACTGGAACACAGAGTGTATAGACTAGGAGATATAACTACGGTAGAATCTATGAAGGCCTTTAATGCAAAATTAAGTTTTCGAATTTAGCCTGTTTTTTTCGTGAAACTATAGAAGGACTCTGAGCTGGCTAGTAATCATCTCGTGAATATAATTAAAACTCCTGGTAAACTTGAGTGTAGTAATGGTGTCATGTAATTTATCGTACATGCTGTGTTGTTAACCCAAAGCCTGACGTGAGAAGGCAGTCAGGCGACTCTTGTTAAATTGAGCTGATCTGTACATTCCTAGTACAGTGAGTAGGATGTTAGCTTTGCCATTTGCTTTGGTTTGGATGCTGCTATAGAAGCATTAACTTGATAAATTAGAGTACACAAAACAAGACAGCGTGAGTGAGTCTCTTTCGCCTTTCGAAATGCCATGTTAAATGCTTCATAATTGGTTTAGATTAGCAGACTTTTTGTTGTTGTCTTTCATCTCCACAGAAGAATAAGAATTGCAGTTACATCGTGATATGAGGGATTTGTTACATTTATATGAGAGAATTGCATGAAAGTGACATTTATTAGACATTTAAAATGGAGGAAGATTATAGGGTTGCTTTCCCTGAGGTTGTGACAAGTAAATATCACTCGTCTGTCAGGACTGAATTGAGGGATGCTTTGTCAGACACAGTGGGGTAGATTAAAAAACTAATCATGCCGATCTGACTTACACACCTTCTTAATAGTACATTATATTATTCGCAAAGAATAGCTTACACTATTTAGGGAAAGTATTTGCAAATTAAAAATTTTTAGACTAAAAATTAGGTGTAACAGAAACAAAATTGGTTGAGGATGAAGATTTGCCATGGACTGACAATGTGACCTTGGGCTGTTCCTAGGCTGCTGGCAACATGGAAGTGTTCAGACTGAGCCTAACACTGGGACCTCTCTGGCTGTGTATTGAACACGGCCTGGTTCCCGGTTCCGGATTCCTCCCCACTCTGTAGCTGGAACCACACCTCGGTACCTCACCTGTAGGCTCTGCTTTGCCACAGCCCCTACCTGTGATCAGTTCTGTGTCTCTAAAACACTGTGATCCACATTTAACACCTGATCTACCTGATGGGGATGGTCTTTTCTTCTGCGATTTCTCTCCATTCCATCACCAAGAGTGTAATTTGATCCTTAAACCCCTACCTGGAGACTGGGGCCCTGGCTCTCTGCTTCTTTTCTTTTTGAATATTCTCCCCTGGCCTTTGTCACCACATTCTGATGCCTACCAGTGAGGTTCACTCTCTGTTTAGGATTTCCCTTAGGCCAGCTGCTAGACAGATTACCACCTGAGGACTGTTGCCGTGTTATCTCTGGAAACCCGGGTTATGTCTGCCTCACCAGAACTACAATCTCCTATGACTGCTCATACGCTGAAGTAGCAATGAGCAGAAGTAGAAAGAATCTGCTTCTAGTCCCTGCAGTCTGTCCTATCGTGTTGCAGCTAACCAGGCCATCATACCAATGATATTAAAGATATGTATTACTTCGGGAGGCAGGAGAACATAGAAGTTAAGAAGGCAGATTTTAGGGTTAGACTGTTAGGATTCAAAATACAGCTTCGCCACTTACTACCTAGGTGCCATTATTAACTGTGAAGGGTTTGAGATTTTATTATACTGTACTTGTAAGCTAGTATGTTACTCTGCCACAGTCTCATGGATGCTGACAGAAGAATGAGAGTCCTGGATCAGTGACGAAGGACAGTTTATTACTCACAGCAATAGCAATAGTCAGAGCATCAGCATTTGTCCTGGTTTTCTGACCCTGGTAACAGCACATATAGTGGATTGCATTACTGGAGAGGAATCTCAAATGTAAACAACCCAAATCTTTTATAATGGACAGTGAGCCTGCCTGACCTCTGCCTAGAGGGAAATACTATCTTTATTATACTGAGTAGTAAACAATTCTGCTCTTTGCTCTGGATAGAGACACTATCTTTATTTTCCAAGGTTGTTCACTGTACAAATATACTTGAAAGGAACAGCCAGTGCCTCCATTTGCCAGATCTATACAGAGACATAAGAGACCCATGGAGAATTGTCTCCCAACTACTTTGGGCTGAAGTTTTTAAAGCCTCAGTTTTCTCATGTGAAAAATTGAATTAGTGGTATAACATATGTAGTTGCGAGAATCAAGTGGATATAATGCATATAAATGCTTAACATCATGCCTGACACATTAACAGAAGGGCTTTGTCAACGTCAGTTATGATTATAAATGATTGTTTCTTGAGTAAGAGACAAGCATATTTATTGAATTCTTTGTTTTCTCCAGTAAATAGATGTTGTTGCTCACTGATGTTTCACATTATTTGAATCACCAAATATTAGAACTAAACAGGAACATAAACCTGGCATTTTATAGATAAGAAAATAGGTTCAGAGAGGTTAAAGGACTTGTTGAATTTCACATGGAAAAGCCATAAAAAGAACAAGGGTCATCTGATTTAAAATTCACATTCTTTTTAATTACACATGATGCCTGGAGCTCAATAAATATTGGGATTACGAATGACATAAAGCAAGCCTATGATGTATTAGAAAACATTTCACATGCTCCTTTGGTCAGTCTCCCTTCTTCCTACTTGTTTCAACTTCCAAACCACCTTCAACTTGGCCCCTGAAGACAAATATGAACACAATAAATAAATGGTGGAGAGTTGAAAATAAGTACCTCATACCTTCTCCTTCCTTTTAGCCCCGTTATAGTCACTGTCTCCATGGCAGAAGAAAACCAGAGAACTGCAAGAAGAGTGCTTCCTGTGTGTGTAGGTGATGTTGAAAGTGTCCCATTCTGACTAAAGGCAGGGAAATTCTGGCGGAATATCTGGCAGCTGTATGTCCACAGCTTTATGCTGGCTTATGGACAGACTTCCCAAGGCACGAGGGGGAGAAGTAAGGCAGGGGAAAGAGGGGCTAACAGAAGCAACGTCCAGTTCCAGAAAGCAACATGTGAAAATTCAGGGAAGCAATCTATCCTGAAAAGATCTGCAAAAATCAACTCCTTGATTTTTGTTCCTCTTCTTAATACTGATCCCACTGTCTCTTTCTCTTCTTTAAGAGTGAAGGCATAGCTTCAGTTTCTGCAGGGCTCTGAAATTCTTTCTGTGATCATAGGTCAGAGTGAAGCATGCCCAGGTAACTGAAGCAAGATTTTAATAGGAAAGAAACAACAGGGAATGTGAATTGCCCTTTGTCTTAAGTCTACCTCAAGTCCTCTTCAAAATCACCTTCCATTCCAGATAATTCTGCCCTGGGTGTCCCAGGTGTGTCTCACAAGTGCTCTGAGTTGGCGGCCTGCTGCTTTCATCCCTCACCCTTGGTGGGCGCCGCACTGCCCTCTGCCAGGCATGGCTGGAACTGCTGTGTTTTGCCATTGCTTTACACTCTGCACAGAGCACCGCTGTGCGTGTGCATGTGTGTGAGAGAGAAGGACTGTGATAGAAAACGTACCCTTTCCCTCTGCTTTAGAGGAGACCCAAAGCAATGCCACTTGTTCCTATACGTTGCGAAGAGTTTAGGGAAATAGTTCTTTCAATTTTTACTTGGAGCATTGTATTTCTCTGGAACTGAATTTGAGTGAGCGTGCCAGGCAGTGCTGAAAATCCCTAGACCTAGACCCCTGTGATGAGAAAGCTTTAGTTAGGGTCAGGCCCATTACAGTTGGGTGTTCTTCCCACAGGAGAAGCTCTTCCTCTCACAGGCTCCCCCGCCTTTCCTCAAATAGGCTTCTGTGGAACCATCGCTCCACTTTACATCTGTGTCCAGTTGTGTCTACACAGCAGTGGGCACATTTAGAGCTCTTTTGTAGAAGATTGATAAGCTCTCCAGCCCCGGAGTTCCCACTGGGCCCATCCTGACAGGCATGTTTAAATCTGGTAGCCAACCGGTCTCAGGTCAAGCTGAAATCCTTGCTACAGGTGTGAATGCTTTATACCATATGCCTTTAAACAAAGGAATTGACTTATATCGCACCCACCTCCAGATGTGAGTGCAGGCACATGCTTTAAATTCCAGATATATCACAGCGCGTTCACTTATTTATTCTTCTTTTATCAAAGAAGGAATACAAGATGCTTTAGATACAGTTCCTATATCATAACCCTTATAATCTGTTGCCTCATTTTATATCTTCATAAATGAGAATTCCCCAGTTAAAGCTTGATTTACAGTGTCTTATAATTAACAATGAAAATATCTCTTCAGAAGTTAAGATACTAGTATCAACAACTCCATGCTTAATCCTTGTGGTTGAAAAGAAAGTATTACAATCAGGCATAGGCAGGAAATGTGGAATTTAGTTCAGTGATGGATGTTTTAATGTTCTTATGTTTTAATGCTCTCAATGCTCTCTTTGCCCCAGGTCATGCAGATGTATCTTCCCTTTTGTGGAATCGCCATATCTAATGCTCAGCTCTTTGCTGCCTCAAGGAAAGAATATGAAAGAAGCAGGGTGAGTAGAAAGAAACGTAGCTGACAATCCTCAATGTTCTCTGTCTTCCTGGTGTCTGTGAGTCATTATATCTTTTAAAAACAGCGGAGATCAGTCGGGCATGGTGGCTCATGCCTGTAATCCTAGCACTCTGGGAGGCCAAGACGCGTGGATTGTTTGAGCTCAGGAATTCGAGACCAGCCTGAGCAAGAGCGATACCCCATCTCTACTAAAATTAGAAAGAAATTAATCGGCCAACTAAAAACATATAGAAAAAATTAGCTGGGCATGGTGGTGCATGCCTGTAGTCCCAGCTACTTGGGAGGCTGAGGCAGAAGGATCACTTGAGCCCAGGAGTTTGAGGTTGCTGTGAGCTAGGCTGACGCCACGGCACTCACTCTAGCCCGGGCAAAAGAGTGAGACTCTGTCCCAAAAAGAAAAAAAAAAAAAAACAGCGGAGATCTTTGAATAGCCCAGGAATCTTTTTTATTTGTATAATCCTGCAAGGCTATGGTTGAAGATAACCTTTAAGCAATAGCTCAAATTCTCTGTTGTCGTTTGGGGGAAATAGTACTAGCTTCTTTTAAAAAGGAAATTAATTTCACATCTATACTGTAAGGCAGCAGATTCTTGCTTACTTGTAGCTTTGAAATGATAATGCAATTTGGTGATGTTTTTACAACTTGGTTCCATTAAGAAGTATGATTTTACCCCACTTCCTAGATTTTGTTTTTGAATTGAAAGTTTTTGTGGAAGAACATCACAAGACACTTGGAGCAATAATGCAAAGACTTTCGTAAAATGATAAAGAAACATACTTAGAGGGATTGAGCTTGTATACCTTCATGAGTTGTAGAACCAAATAGTAAAAAAAAAAAAAAAAAAAAAAAAAAAAAAAAGGACCATTGCTCAAAAGAATTCTAAAATAGCAAGTAGAGATTAAATTATATTAGACTCATTCTACTTTTAAATATAGGAAGATTATTGTCACAATTTAGAAATATATTTGGCAAGATGATGTTCACAAAGAAACCCTCAGTTAATCTGATCATCAAATTGATTTACAACTTCATTTGCTAAGTATTATGAGTTATGACTATTTCTCAGGAAACAAATGAACACAGTTGACTACTACAGCCATCGTCCTTAACAAAACATACCACACCTTTTCTCTGATCTGGATCCTCTTTTCATCTTTAGCCCCAAGTCTTACCATTCTCCTTCTTTCATCTCGCACTCCAGCAGTATAGTTCCCAGTTTCCAGAAAACAATCTGTTGGTTTCATTGTATCATACCTTTAACCACTCTCTTCCTTCCCTTTGTCATCAATGACTTCTTCCCTTCCCCACCCTCCCCTGCCATCTACCTTGAGCATCCTTCGGGACCCATCTCCACCTTCCAGGTAATCTTCCCTTCTTCGCTTACGGTTGTATCTCCTGCTATTTATTGTTCTATTGTGGGTATCTATCACACTGTATTATAACATTTAATGAAGGCTCTCCTCTCCAACTGCATTATGAACTCCTTAAGGGAAGTTTCGTGTAGGATTGATCTTTGCATCCTCGTGTATGGCACAATTAATTTACTCTTTCAACAAATGTTGATTGTGTGGTTCAGATGCTGTCTATCCAAATCCATGCCCTCATGGAACTTACTAGTCTACTGGGAACAATAAATAATGGACAAGAAAACAAATACAAATAATATACCATCAAGTTGTGATAAGTGCTATAAAGAGAGTTAAAGTGAGATAAAGGGATAAGGGGTTATGGAAGGGTAGGATGGGAGATGTTTATCTTAGAGGATGATCAAGAAGGTCTCTGTAAGTAGATGATATATGACCAGAGACCTGAATGAAAAGAAGAAGAAAAGCCAACAAAAGTCTGGGGAAAGCATTCCAGGCAGTGGAAATATCAAGTGCAAAGGTCCTGGGGCAGGAGAAAGCTTGGTCTGTGTGTACAGAGAGCAGATAGAAAGAGAGAGGATGAAAGAAAAGAAAATGAGGATGAAGGTGAGCCAGGGGCCATACACAAGAAAGGCCTGTAGGCACAGCAAGGATTTTGTCTTTTATTCTGGGGTACCATGGGAAGCCATTGGAAGATTTTGAGTTGTGTCTGATTTACTTTTAAAAGAGATCATCTGGCTTCCCTGGACACAATAAACTGGCTGGGGAGGGGGAGAGAAGGATGAAATCAGGGAGAGGAATTAGTAGAGGACTATGTTGAAGTCAAGAAATAATGCGGCCGGGACGAGGGCAGTGAGAAGTGAGAGATTCCCTCCAAAATCAACGGTGAAATCTACAGGGCTTGCTGATGTCAGAAATGAGTGAAAGAGACTATTGGCTTGTGCAGCTGGCAAATAAACAGTTGGATAAAGGAGTCTAAAGTTTTTGGGAGATGTCAGGATTGGAGATTAAGATTTGGGAACCATCAGCATGTAGATGACGTTTAAAACCAGGGGACTAGCTGGGCTAATCTGGGGAAGGAAGAACGTCTCCATAGGAGAAGGAAAGAGGTCCAAGGATAAGCCCAGGAGCAAAAGAAGGTCACTAGAAGAAAGAGGGACAAATGCAGATATTCATTTCCTGGAAGGCAAGTGACATCAAAAGGCAGGGAGTATTCAACTGTGTGAAATGCTTCCAGTGTCTGTTGAATTGCACATTATCCTAGATTTTCTCCTCTTTTTTTCCTATTCTGAAGTTAGTCTGCATTGTTATTTGTAAAACTTTCATCGCTTGTTAGTAAAGCAGCAATTTTTAATTAGAAACAATAAAATTACTGTAATGTGATTTGTCAGTGCAAGACTCAAGGCACAATTAGTTTTTCCTCTGAGATAAATGTTCTTGTATGTGGGTCCCAGAGGCTCTCTCCACGCAGTCACAGCAAATTGCAAAGTTAAATAATTGTTCAGTTAATATGATCCATCTGAAGAAATAGTCTGGATGATTAAGGAAATAATGTTTTCTGCCTTAGTAGCAGGGAATTTTTTTCATGATTATTTAGACGATCGTCTCATTTTTATCTTATATTTGAATGTGAAATTATTATGCATTGACCCCTTACAGAGATTTGCCGTCCAAATGCTAAATTTTCAGGATTCACTTACAACCTTTTTCACCTCCTTGTGCTTCTCTTTGCTTTGGGATCTTACAGCAATATGGTCCTTAGCCATATTCAGTCTTTCTTTAGAGATAATGCTACCCAGGATATTTGGTCCTCCTTTAATTGCTCCATCAACTAGACTCATTTCATGGATGTCTTAACTCATTCAAATGCTTTCCTACTTGAATAGATTCAGAGAAGAAATTTCCACATTTCAAATGGTTTCAGAACAAATCAAATTCATTACTAAGGCTGAAAATTAGTCATGTCCCTGCGATGATGGTCAGTGCCGTGATGAATAGACATGAATTTGACAACTCATGAAATCCTTTTGTGGGAGGTCAGACTTGAGATCACACATCTTATTAAATTCTATTGCATAAAGCACCCTCTGGGCAATTCATTGACTGTGTCATTTTCTGATTGCTCTCTGAGAGAAGCATAATACCTACCACCTGTACATAACCCACCATTCTTAAATCTCTGGAAATATCCATGTTATTAAAAATTCCAAACAAGTGTAATTTCAATGCAAAAATTGTAAGCTAACTTAGCTAGATAAAATGACAAGCTGTTGTAATTTAATTTTTAAATGAGCACATAGTTTTCAAGTTAGAATTTAAGTTTTTTTTCTTTAATTTGTATGCTTTTCATTCTGCTGTTTTAACAGAAATTTTATTGATGTTTTCTTTCCTGAGATATATAGTAGTACCTAAACATTCTCCTAAACAGTTTTGGATGAGGTAGTATTCCCTCTTCTTATGTAGAAGGATTAATGGGGGTTATATATTTTAAAGGCTTTGAACCTTAATTAGTACTCACCTCCATAATTGTTTCAGAGTTCTGTGAGAAGTGTGCATTAGTGAAATGAGTTTCAAGTTTGACCAAGATGCTATTTCTTCCTGATAGTGAGGAAGAGCTGCTTTGTGATTTTCTGAAATAACTGTGCTTCATTCTTTATAAAATGTTGGGTTTATATCTAGTTGCATTGCAGAAAAACTACCGTAGAAGGGGAGAAAAGGCTGTATCTAATGACTCTATGATCCCTGTTATATGGACTAGCTCTATTCTCAAGTTGTATTTTGCAAGTTAAGAGTGTGGTCTAAGATGAAATGATGGAAATATGTCAAAACAGTCAAAAATGCTTTTAAAATTCACCACACAAAAATATTTATAATATTTTATTAGAGCAAAGTCTAAATGGAATTTTGAGGGAAAAAATGTCATTTTTTCCAGTTCTATATCCACTTAAATACATCCATTTCATCTTTCCTAGGCCTTGCTAGAGGTGGTTAATGACCTCTTTGAAGAACAGACTGACCTGGAGAAAATTGTCAAGAAAATAATGCATCGGGCTCAAACTCTGTTGAAATGTGAACGCTGTTCTGTTTTACTCCTAGAGGACATTGAATCACCAGTAAGTTGTCTTTTACCTTTTATGTAGAGTTGAAGGCTGTGTGAATGGAATCAAATTGAGTTTATTTGTAATTAAACTTGTGAAATTGTGACTTGAACCACTCTCTTTGTGACGCTTCGAACCATGAGGTGACTTTTTATAAAATGAGAACTTCTTGTTTCTTTGACATGTATTTTCATTCTTACTTTGCTGTTGTTTTAGAAATGCAGACTGTTAAGTTGATGGGGACCTTAGAGATCTATCCCAACTCTGTGTATTTACAGGTGAAGGGCCTAAGGGGCTCAGTGGTTTGCCCGAACTCACACAGCTCAATTAAAAGATACACTCGCGTCTGTCTCCCATTTTATTTACCCATTAAGGGGAAGGCCTTCAGAATTTCTGGGAGTGGATTGCAGCTCAGCAATTGTTCCACAGCCCGCTTAAGTGGAGGAAGAAGCAAACAAATGAATGGAGAATTGGCGCACTTAGCTCTCAGAGCCTGGACAGATTGGACTTGAGCTGCATGGGGTGGCCAGCTGTGGCTGGGCTGCCCCCCCTGCAGCGGGTTTGTCCTGCTGAGGTTTCCAGGTGCTTTCACAGCTGCTTTGGGCCTGTGGATACTGGCACGGGGCAGATTAACCAGGTGAAGGAGTCTCCTTCCCACCTCACTGCAGTGGTACCTGTCAGTCCAAAGGGAAGCGTCTAGCTCAGGGGCTTGGGCCTGTGCACTTGGTGATTCGTGGCCAGTTTTCAGGTTTTGTTAAGCCCTTTGGCCCCTTGGGGGAAATCTGCTGGATAGATAAACAACAGTATTGAAAATAATGACCATCATCAATCTAGGTTCTTGAAAGTTAAATGTATAAACCCTTGGCAGCAATTTAATATCTTTGCTGAGAACTCTCCTCAGCGACCAGGAGTTGTCCACCAATTAAGAGCTGTTTGAATACCTTAGAGAGTGATATTTTACCATACTTTACTTAGAAAAGATTATTGCTTTTGCCTTTAAGTTTGTTTTTCTCAAAGAACCTTAGGGTAAATTTTGGAGATTTAATAATAAGTATTGTAAAACTTACAAAGTTAAGTTTTTTTTTTAATCCATATATGTTTAAAATGTTCAGAAGTGTTTCCCCTGATTTTAGCAGAGCTTGGGGTTATTTTTATTTCAGTTGGTGTGGTTTACAAAAACAATAGCCTTGCAAGTATCCTGTGATTGTGTAAAACTCAGCTGAACCTTGGGAGAACACACACACACACACACACACACACACACACACACACACTAGCCCGTTAACCGAAAATAAGTGACGAAGGCAAAGATCTCAATTAGTGGAGGTTTATTAAGCTGAAGTTTGAGGATGTGGCTGGAAAAAACAAGCCACAGATGCATCTATGACTATGTTTTCTGAAGTGGGATTTGGGAACGTCAGTATTAAAGGGCATCGAGCACTGAAAGGAAAAGGAGGAGTGGAGTGGGCAGAGAGGCAAGTGGTTACA
Source organism: Indri indri (assembly GCA_004363605.1). NCBI lineage: Eukaryota > Metazoa > Chordata > Mammalia > Primates > Indriidae > Indri > Indri indri. The sequence goes on along the minus strand of RJWJ010005231.1, from coordinate 31,942 downwards.
TTTTTGTGAGGCTGAGGGAGTCTGTATTTTACGTAAGATAAGGTGAATGTTAGAAGAGAAAAAGGGAGTGAAGGAAGAATCAAATATGCAGATGTCCCCAGGTAGGTGGAAGAATGATCTTATCTTGTTTCTGTTCTGCACCTAGGAAGATAAGCTTATAATGGACAATATTAGTGTTGAATTGAATAGGCTTTAATTTTAAGAGCTAGACTTAGCCTGTAGACCTAAAGTTACAATTTGCATGTCCTTGTGTATTGCAGGCCAGCAAGGAATTTCCTTATGAATGATCTGTGGGGCAATCCTTGTAGATACCTGAGGCCTTTTGCCTTTCCATGGGACTCTGGCTAATGTATAATGTTAGTAACAGTTATTAATTCAGAAGGAGGTGTTGCATGACTCAGCCTCCAGGCTTGACCTTCTCTCTTGCATAAGGAGTTGGGGAAGGGAGGGGTCCTGAGATTTTTCTTTTCCTTTACAAGCCCATACTTATGGAGTATGCTTCCAGACACTTGGTGAAGCTCTTGAGTTTCTTTAGTCCTTACCTTATGAGGTATGTATTATTATCATCCTAATTTTATAGATGAGGAAATAAGGCTCAGAGAATTGAGTGACTTGCCAGAGTCACCTCCACTGCCCGACTCTAAGCCCCTGAAAGGAATGGGAAGGGGTAAGGGTGCTCATTGGTACCTGGCAGGGCCACAGAGAAGCCCTGTTAAGCAAAGGCAGAGGGGGCAGTTGTTGGGGCTTTGGCTCCCAGGATTATCTGAGCCACCCCCCGGGTCCCTGTGGTACCAGCTGGCTGGGGTGGGGGTAGGGTAGGGGTGGAAACAGGTTGGACTATGGACAAGGGCATACTCATTGTCTGTTAGTTCAGTTGGAAACAGGCACGAAAGTAACTTAAACTAGCTAAGGGTGGTCATTCTTGCTAATCTTACCTGGACTAGGTTTTATGGTGTGGTCTACCTCTTGGGAAAATAAACAAAAAATTATAGGTGATGGAAGTTGATATCAAATGTGGGAGCAGAGCTGGAAGGAATAGTAGAGACAGAAACATCCTCATGGTATAAGGTGGCAAGAGGTCAAAAAACACCATCTAGATAGAGTAGATAGTACAGCAATAAAGGTGTTGGTCTATTACTGAAAGTGAAGAAAAGACCTTTTGGCTATCACCACTAAACATTCTAAGACTGTAATGTTGAGGTAGAAAATTCTGGGCCACTCCCCATCATTTCTTCTTTTTTCTCATCCCCTCCCCTTCAAAGTGAGGGTGAACTCATCTAATCCGTAGGAGCAAGGGCTGAAGGTAAAAGTGAACCATGAGAGAGAGAGAGAGCAGATCCATCTGCTCAGTATTGCTTTTATTAGAGAGAAGCTGTGAAGAATTTTTGCCAAGGCTGCTGCTAGGGAAGGTGGTGGGGGAAGTTGGGGGTGGAAATGGTGGATGTATTTATGTGGCATCCCCATGCAGAAAACCGTCATGCTGTGCTTTCCTTGAACACACTTCTCACCGAAGGTTTCTCAAGCCTTTGGATTTACAGGTGCTGCTATTTGTGCACAACCCCAGTCGCCAGGGAGAGATTATAGAAAGGAGACCAGACGCTGGTCACACCATGTCCAGGAGAAGGAGCCAGGCTAAGCAGGAAATCCGACACCAAAACCTGGCGCTGGCACAGTGGTTGCAACAAACAAAAAATCCTGAGGAGACAAATTTCTTTGGCTTGACTTCCTCCTTCCCCATCCTAGAATGCCGAAAGTACAAACTGATATTAAAAATGTTTGTCATCTGCATTTAATGAGGTGTATGAGTAATTATCAGAGAAGGAACTCAAGCAACACTCATAAACACAATTTATTTGATTGACCAAGAGCAGACTGAGATAGATTTTTATCCATTCAAAGATGGAAAACAAAAGTGGAACTTGACAACATGATTTTAAATTTCTGAAAGTTCATATGGAAAAGTAAACATGTGTGAATAGCCAGAAAATTTGTTTAAAAGGCAACAAAGATGAAGAATGGGTGTGTTTTGCCTGTGAAGCTGTTGAAATGTATTGTAAACTAGAGGTAAATTCCTTGTAAACAAACAGCTGAATAAAATAGATTCCAAATACCCCAGTGCATGTTGAGAATCTAGTAAAGACTGGTCTCTTACTTGTAGAGTTTAGAAAATTATTTCTAAGGGCAAAATAAATATATTAAGAGAATTTCAGACTTGACAAACTTATTTTTACTCCACGTATTTCAACAAAACAGATATTTTTATAATTATAGGGAATGCATATAGGATTTCCACATCACCAAGCAAATCTAGAATTCTTTATACCTTTCCTTATTACTTATAACTTTTTTCCAAAATTATTATCAGCAAACCTATCAATAGCTGGATGCTTTTTAAACATTGTTCATCACCTCTGATGCCCCTGGTAGTTACGATAACAGCAAAGAGCTTTGTCTTATGCAGAGTGCTAGTTCCAGTTTTAGATGTGTTATAACCAATTGTTAGTTATCTACATAACATAAAGCAAAAGTTACAGGAGAAAAGATTAATATTAAGGTGTTAAGGGAAGTCCCTCTCCCCAAACCTCTCCTGAACTCTCTAGTCAGCCTGGTGTGTTGCTTCAGAATACAGAAACAAATAGCTAAATTCTGAGCTTTTGGGTTCCAAATGGGCCTGTAAAATTTATAGCAGGGCTGGGACCGGGAGAATCCTGGCTGTCAGGATGTGGGAGGCACAGAGTTGTGACCCAGACCTGGAGGAGCTGTGGTGATTTAAATATATCCAGTGTTAGCGATGACTATGCTGAAGCCCAGCAAGTTCTTCTTACCTCATAGCAGAGGCCAATCTGGGTGAGGAGGTGACTATAGATCAGCTTCTTCTCTCCATAGCACCCAGAAAGTTGCATGTCACCCTGGTGAAAATTTCTTTATTAAAATGGGTTCAAATCTGAAACTACTGCGAAAACTTGAAGTAGCTGAATTTAATTAGAATACTCTCTTTTGTCTTCTGGCAACAGGCAGAATTGAGCCTCAAGAAGAGAATTGGTTGAATTATAGAAAAATAATGTATTATTTGAACAGCTGTATCTGTGGCCTTTGAAATTTAAATCAATACAGAAATTACATTCTCTAATTAGTCGTTTTGTATTTAATTCACATATATGACAATGGAAACATTTGAAATTAGATGGGTGGGGAGAAATGTTTTGGAAACAAATGTTTTGGAAACAAATGGCTGGCAATTTAGAAAAAAATACAAAAAGCTGAATTCCTACTTCATACACTTTAAAATATAATTTTATAAAAAACAAAATTATGGCTCTCACGTAAATATAAAATAAATGCTAGTCAAAGATTGTTTTTAACCATTAACTTATGAGAAAACCAATATGATGTTAAAACCAGTCCAAAGAACATTTGAGAAGTTGGGTATTTATAGACAACGTTAGGATACAATTTCAAGGTTAGCAATAAAACCTGTTAAAAACAAAACTAAGCCATAAAGTGTAACCTTTGAGGTTATCCCTTTTATTGGAGAGAAATGACTTGTATCTCTACCAGAGAAAAAGCTACAGTTTAACATGTAATGTCACTAAATCTGGAGTCTTTTATTAGTAGTAACTGATAAGTGAAACTAACTACATTCCTTAAATCAAAGATTAGCAAATTTTTTTCTGTAAATGCCCAGGTAGTAAATATTTAAGGCTCTGCAAGTCATACAGTCTCTGTTGCAGCTACTCAACTCTGCCATTGTAGCATGAAAATAGTCATAGACAATATACAAAGAATGAGCATGGGTATGTTTCAATAAAACTTTATTTACAAAAAATAGGTGGCCACATTAGGCTTTCAGGCATTAGTTTACAGACCACCATTCTGGATAATCCTTGGGTGGCCTTTGCTCCTTATGACACTGAAAGATGAACTCCCCAGATTTCTGCCATATTTATTTAATGCCAGTATAAATATCAGATGAATCAAAGATTTAATGTTAAAAAAGTAAATGCAAGCAACACCTAGTACCCCAGGACTCAATGTGTTGCCAGATGAGAAAGAATCAGCAAAAGAACTCTGGAAGTATGAAAAATCAGAGCGAAAGGACACCTCCAAAAGGGAACACCAGCTCTCAAGCAATGGATACAAACAAAAAAGAGAACATTGAAATGACAGAAAGAATTCCAAACATGGATTGTAAGGAAGGTCAATGAAATCCAAGAGAAATGGAAAACAACTCAAAGAAACCAGAGAAACAATTCAGGATATGAATGAGAAATTCACCAAAGAGATTGACATATTAAAGAAAAACCAAAGAGAACTTCTGGAAATGAAAAATTAATTTAAGGAAACACAAAACACAGTGGAAGGTTTTAAGAATAGACTAGACCGGGCAGAAGAAAGAATCTCAGGGCCTGAAGACAACTCTTTCATATTAAATCAGTCAGTCAAAAATAATGAACAGAGAATTATGAGGAATGAACAATGCCTATGAGAAATTTGCGATTATGTAAAATGCTCAAATATAAGAATCATAGGCATCCCAGAGGGAGAAGAAAATGCACAAGGGCTAGAAAACCTATTTGATGGGATAATTGAGGAAAACTTCCCTGGTCTTGCTAGAGATTTAGACATCTAGGTACAAGAAGCTCAATGAAGACCTGAGAGATTCATCACAAAGAGGCAATCACCAAGACACATAGTCATAAGACTGGACAAAGTCAACACAAAAGAGGAATTCCTGTGAACCATAAGGCAAAAACATCAAGTAACTTACAGAGGAAAACCCATCAGGCTAACTGCAGACTTCTCAACTGAGACCTTACAAACCAGAAGGGACTTGGGTCCCATCTTCGGTCTTCTTAAACAGAGCAACTGCCAGCCTAGAATTTTGTGTCCTGCAAAATTAAGTTTCATAGATGAAGGAGAAATAAAGACTTTTCCGGATAAGCAAACACTGAGGGAATTTGTCAAGACAAAACATGCCCTGCAGGAAATACTCAGAACTGCATTATACATGGATCAGCACAATGGCCACGCTCTAGTGTAAAACTACTCAAAAGCTAAAGCTTAGAGCTCAAATAAATAAATAGTACAAGAGGTAAAACAAAGCAATAAGGTACTAAGCAACAGGACAAACAGAGCAGCATTCCGCATATCAATTCTAACTATAAATGTAAATGGTTTGACTTCCCCACTCAAGAGACATAGGCTGGCTGAATGCATAAAAAATAAAAAAAATAAAAAACAAGCCAGGTATCTGCTGCCTCCAGGAAACACATCTGACTCGCAAGGACTCTCATAGACTCAAGGTCAAGGGATGGAAAAAAATATTCCATGCAAATGGAAACCAAAAGAAAGCAGGTGTAGCCATTCTTGTATCAGATAAAGTTGACTTTAAATCAACAATAGTGAAGAAAGACAAAGATGGTCATTATATAATGGTAAAGGGAGCAATTGAACAAGAAGACATAAGAATCCTAAATATTTATGCACCTAACTCAGGAGTGCCAGATTCATAAAGCAAACGCTACTATATCTAAGTAGAGAAATAAACAGCAGCATTGTAATTACTGGGGACTTCAACATCCCACTGACAGAACTGAACAGACCATCAAAGCAGAAAATAAATAAATAAACACTAAACCTAAATGGGACTACAGAACAATTGGGCCTAACAGATATCCACAGAACGTTTTATCCAAAAACCACTGAATATACATTTTACTCATCAGCACATGAAACATTCTCCAAGATTGATCATATCTTAGGCCAGAAAACATGGCTCGATAAATTCAAAAAAATTGAAATCATATATCTTCTCAGATCACAGTAGAATAAAACTCAAAATCAACTCCATAAAAACCCGCACAATTCTACACAAAGTCATGGAAATTAAAGGACCTGCTGCTGAATGATTATTGGATCAATGATGAAATTAAGAGCAAAATAAAAAGATTTGTCAAACTAAATGACAAAGAGGACTCGAGCTATCAAAATCTATGGGATACAGCAAAAGCAGGCCTGAGGGGAAAATTCATACAACAAAAAGACAGAAAGATTACAAATTAGCAATCTAATGACACATCTCAAGGAAATAGAAAAGGAAGAGCAAACCAAGCCCAAAGCCAGCAGAAAAAATAAATAACTAAGATTAGAGCAGAACTAAATGAAATTGAACACAAGGAAATTATACAGAAGATCAATGAAACAAAGAATTGGTTCTTTGAAAAGATAAACAAAATTGATAGACCTCTTGCTAGATTAACTGAAATAGAAGAGAAAGATTCAAATAAGCTCAATTAGAAATGAAAAAGGAGATATTACAACTGATACCACGGAAATACAAAATGTCACCTGTTATTACTATGAAAATCTCTATGCACACAAACTCAAAAATGTAGAGGAAATAGACAAATTTCTGGAAATGCACAATGTCCTAAGACTCAATCAGGAAGAAAGAGGACTCCTGAACAGACCAATAACGAGCAATAAGATTGAAGCAGTAATAAAAGATCTTCCAACAAAATAAAACCCTGGACTAGATAGATTGACAGCCAAGTTTTACCAGACCTACAAAGAAGAGTTGGTACTCATTCTGCAGAAATTATTCCATAGCATTGAGAAGGAGGAAATCCTCCCCAACTCATTCTATGAAGCCTGTATCACCTTGATACCAAAGCCAGGAAAGGACACAACAAAAAAAGGAAACTACAGACCAATATCCTTTAAGAATATGGATGCAAAAATCTTCAATAAAATACTAGCAAACCAAATTCAACAGCATATCAAAAAAATAATCCCAAGTGGGCTTCATCCCAGGGATACAAGGATGGTTCAACATATGTAAATCCATAAATGTGATTCACCGCATAAACAGAAGCTAAAACAAAGATTACATGATCATCTCAATTGATGCAAAAATAGCATTTGACAAAATTCAGCATGCTTTCATAATAAAAATTCCCAACAAAATAGGCATCAAAGGAACATATCTCAAAATAATAAAAGCCATGTATGACAAACCCACAGCATCATACTGAATGGGGAAAAGTTGCAAGCATTCCCAGCAAGAACTGGAACAAGAAAAGGATGCCCACTCTCACCACTTCTATTCAACATAGTGCTGCAAGTCTTAGCCAGAGCAATCAGGCAAGAGAAATAAATTAATCTACAAAAGAAGAAGTATGCATAACCCTATGCACCAGTTATCACCCCACTTCCACATTATATAAAGTTGGGAGGGCTGATAAATGCAGGGGAAATTAGATAGGATGAAGTGAAAGGCTGAATGAGGTTGCTTACATTCAGCCACCTTGGCAGAACACAATAACAGGTCATGCACATTTGCTTGGAGAAGTAACAGCACGTGCTTGGCAAGGTCAGGGATGTGTCTTGAGTCCTTGCTGACACAGAGTGGCAGGAAAGGAGGGTGTGGAACAAGGAAGCTTGCAGACAAGCCGTCCTAGAAACAAGGCTGTCAAGGAATCAGGATAAGAAAGAAAGTGAGTGACAAGTCACCCTGCGGCTGCTAATCTTGGTCAGCTGAGGAGAATTAAAGGCTAATTCATCACACAAAAATATCTGTGTCATATAGGATTTTGCATTAAGTATGGGAGACTTCCCACTAGTCAGGAGCTGAAGTGACTGCCCAGAGGAGAGTATTGGTAAGAAAATGCTCAAAGAAGATAGGCCAAAATTAAAGTGCAACCACCCCAAACCACTCCCCTGGCATCACCCCCCTCATTATTCATTTAAAGATTAACACATAACAAAGAGCTACCAGCAAGGGGGTAAAAAAGGAGGAAGAAACACAAAAACAGAAGCTAAGTGAAGAACACACACCGGAAAAATGCTAATGATTTTCCATGAAATGAAATGAAATGAAAGATAATAGGATCTCTCAGGAAAAATAAAAATGTTCAAAAAAGAGGTACAAAGGTTTAAGGAGTAAATGATAAACAGGAAAAAGAAAAAAAGAAAGAAAGAAAACTGAGGTGGCAGAGCTTGGAAAAAAATAGAAGAAAAATTTTTAGCCATACAGAAATGAATGCTACATTAAAAATATCAAAAAGAGGAAAAGGCGCCTCTAAAATACTTTCAGGGGCATGAGGAATAAAATTGAAAATGAAATGGAAAATAATACACATAAAAAGAGAAGAGAGAGAATGATAAAAATGGAGTCAGAATAAAAGAAGTCCAAAATAAGAATAATTGGTACCTCTTAAAGAGAACATGACAAATAGAACAGGAAAAAAAGCATTCACAATTATCACACTAGGACATTTTACTGAAATGTACGTAAACTTGGGTTTACAGGCTGCTAGAACACACCGTTTCAGGAAAAGTTGATACTGATTGCTTAGCACTGAAACACATTCGGTATTGATAGACTTCAAAGATATTGAAAAACTACAATATGTCTATGGGCATCCAGACAAAAAAATCAAGTCACCTATTAGAGGAACATTCGGTCTGATATTAGACTTCCTGGTGGTGCTCTCCCATGCTAGAGGACCACGGGGCAATATCTGCAAAGTCCTCAGGGAAAGAAAATATGATCCTATAATTTTATATCCAGCCAAATTCATTTCAATTATACAAGCTACAGATAGATATTTTCAAATACGCCAAGAAGAGTGTAGGAAACATAGTTCCAAGAGGTCCTTCCTGAGAAATATGAGAGGTTGAAATCTAGCCAAGCAAATGATGAATGGAGAAGTCAGGATAAATGAGACTGGTATTGAGTATTGAATATATTAAAATTACATTTAAATGTAGAACCAAGGCAAAAAACAGTGGGGAATATACTTGTAGAAACAAATGTAAAACTTATATTATAAACCACAACAATGATGCTTATTCCTCATGTCCCCCAAGAGCCACAGGCACAACAGGTATGTGTGTGCCCACATACGCAGTGGGTTACATTACAGAAGAGGAACACTGTACTTGGGGAATATATCCATTTTCTATTGAGTAGTATCAAGCCTGGTGTTTGTCTGAGGAGAGATGTTATCTCATCTCTCAAGTTTGCTCACTGCAAATACAATCCTGAGAAATGAACTGGGCAAACAGAAGTCAGGGCCTTGCAGTCTTAACACACAAAGCAAGACTATGCACTCGGCTCCTGTGGATTGCCTCTCTCAACAGGTATCTTTGGTTTTGTAGAATATTTTAATTTTAATGTGTCAAATTTATCAACCTTTCTTTTTGATTTGTGCTTTAAGGGTTTGGTATGAAAATTTTTATATACCTCTAGTTATAATGGCATTCTTGTATATCTTTTTCTAATCCAACTGGTATTTATGATCTTTTATATCCATTTAGAATTTATTTTTTATGTACAGCATAAAGCTGTATATATAGAACCAATTGTCTTAGAACTGTTTTGTCCCCACTTTGTGATGCCACTCTTATCTCCAGTTTTCAAATATACCTGGGTTTATTTCTGGCATCACTCTTTTGTTCACTCACCTCTTTCTGTACCAGAGTCACACTGTGTCAATTTCCATAAGTTTATAATACTTCCATATCTGATATGGAAAGTCCTCAACGTTGGTCCTCTTTAAAATTGGCTTGCCTATTCTTTGCCCATCATTCTTCCACATAAATTTTCAAAGCAGCTTATCTGGTTCCATGAAAAACTCTGTATAGATTTTGATTGAAATAGCTTTAATTTATAAATCAGTTTGGGGGAATTCTGCAAGTAAGAGAATATTCAAGGGAAACTGGCTTACACAGTAAGAACATTTATTATTAACTGACATGACAAGTCTGCAGGAGGTGGTTCTGAGGTTGGTGTAGCAGCCAGATGATGTGATCAAAGACCCAGGCTCTGTCCTCATCTCTCTGCTTGTCTCTGTGGTTGGCTGTCACCAGCTGGCTTTTCCCTTCATGGTGCACCAGCAGCACGTTATCACATAACTGTGTCACAGGAGAAGGGAAACTTCCTTTCACATATCTTTCTTACTCTCACAGAAGGAAGAATTTTCTGAAAGGGGCTTGTTTAGCTGACTTTCTCTAAGACCCCATTAGTCAAGAATGAGATGTCCAAATCATTTATGTATTTAATACTTTTCTCTTCTTCATCTATCATCTGTGATACAGGTGTGTTCAACACTTTAGTATAACTGATATTTAGCAATATTTCCTTGTCCAATTATGTAGGTTATTAATTTAGCTGTTTGTATTATGTGTATTTGAATTTGGGATTGCAGCTCATTTTGATGGGAGAATGTTTTCATTTGTTTGTGCCATTGTTTTCTTTCTTTCTCTCTTGTTCTCTTTCCTACTTGTCTAATAGTTTGCACAGTGTCATGGCCCCTAATCAAGAACCAGGATTTATATTAGTGGCTCAGATCTCCTGCAGTGTGGTAATATTACACCAACCCAGAGGCAGCCTTGTTCAGTTTCTGGGGGTTAAGCTAGGTCACCTGTCTCAACGGAAGACTTTTTAGTCCCCAATCCCCAGTAGGAGCTGAAATTCCAAACATCACTGCCTGCCCATTTCTGGGCTTGGGGTACAGTAGGCCTATAGCTTCAGGCTTGTGCCTTTGGGCATCTTTTCCTTTCTCGCCCCTCCTCTCCCCTTCTCTTCTGTCTTCCTTTTAACTAGATGCCTTTCTGGTTTTCTCTTTTGGTCTTCTATCAATCTTTGCTCTGTTTTTGGAAGAGATCAGATGTGTGAAAGCATGAATTTATAGCATGGTCTCTATTGACATTCCATAACTACTTTTATAATCAGAAAAAAATAAAACGAAATAGTATCATTTCAAGGGGAAAAAGCTCCTTCCTACAATAACGAGTTTTCTTCTATTTTATTAGAATCATTCCTGGAAACAAAAACTTCCAACTATTTTTTGTGTGCATGAGATTAAAAAACTGGTTATTATAGGTGTATGATATTTTATGGCCTCTACATTTGAAGAGAAAAGGAGAGAAAAAAAAATTAAATCTGGTTGTAGAAGCTTTGCTTCACCAAGATCTTAACTCGGTGTTTAGAGACTGCATTCATGGTCTTTAAACCAGGCACTCAGGTGTAAACTGATTAGTTAACTGAGTGGACGCCAAAAATAGAAATGAGGAATGCCATTCTAGCTCTTTCTCCCATTCGAGCCCTTTCTCCTGACAAAATTAATATTTTACCCTCTTTTGCTTCTCTTAAGTGTTTCAGTACATTGATTTTAAAAGACTTTGTCAATGGCATTTTCCATCGGACTGGGGAAAAAAAAAAGATTGCTCTATAGCTGGCTGCTGCTGTCAACATTAGGAACTATTTAGTCCTTTGAACTGAGTATTCCCTGCTTAATGTTATTCCATTCCATGGACCTGTCTAAGCAATTCCTGTCACTTCTCTTAGTTCCTTTCCAGCTCATGCATTTACTATCATCTCTATTTCTCCTTGTGCTTAGTCAAGGAAAGCAAACGTAGACATTTTAATCGTGTGTCCTAAGGCACTGTCTCAGCCCTGGTATTTACAAGTGTTTTCTTTTCATGGATGGTCCTCATGGCTGGCAGCTATTTTGTTGTTCAGAACTCTATGAGGTACTTCCACGTAAGCTTATAAATACGAGGCTGGTTTCTGGAGTTTGTTTTCTAAACTGTGAAGCACAAGCTAGCTATGTTCACTTGTTTTCTAATATGTTGCTTAACTCCTCGGCTTTTATGTAAATAAACGTATAATGAAGCCCATGAAATAGATGATCTTCTTGGAGCCTACACTTGAGGGGAAGAGATGGAAGTGAGCATCCTGATTGTTCTGGGCCAGCCTATAAATCAATCCTCTCTGTCCTAAGTGGATTATAAAAATTCCTTTCCATGTCACTTTCTTTCCATTTCCCTACCTTGCTTTCTGGAATTTTCCTTCTCCCTGTAAGGAAGGCAACTTAAATTCTCTTTGATTTTTGTTTCAAGCGTTTTTCTGGAGTGCAATATGGAATGTATCTTAATAAAAAACCTTTGATGATTACCCAACTGATTACTGTTACATATATAGTTATCCCTTGGTATCTTTGGGGGATTGGTTCCAGAACTACCCATGAATACCAAAATCCATGCACGCACAAGTGCCCCAGTTGGCCCTGTGGGGCCCACCCATATGGCAGGTCTCCGTATCCAGGGGTTTCACATCCCCTGAATACTGCATTTTCCATCTACATTTGGCTGCGCATGCAGAGCCCACAGATGAGGAGGGCTGACTATTTACTGAATGGCCAATTCTGGAACACTGGTAAGGGAGTTTCTTTACCATCACTATTTTGGGGGGAGCACAGGGCTCAGGTAAAGTTCAACATTGTCAACTCTGTACTGGCTATTCTCTGCAAACTCCCCGCATGCTCTCCTACCCTCATCTGTTGTTAGTCTCTCTCTCCTTAGCTCCACGCCCTCAAAGGCTGATCTCTACATAGTACACTACTTGGACTCTCTTGTCATCTGGCTGCCAGTTGGGTTTGACAAACAGGAGGGATCAGCGAGTTATTCTCCTTGTTCCTTCTCTGTCAGTTCTAGGGGTGGCTGGATTCTTCCAAGGCCTCTCTTCACAGCTCCGGCCCCTCCAGGACACTAACAACACCCTTCTCTTCCTCCCACTCTCCTTCCTTCCCTCCTTCCTGTGTCACCTCAGACCTAGGAGTGTTAACTGCTTTCCAAAGTCGCTAGCACCTGGGTGCCTCGCCTTTCCTCATTGGTTTCTTTTTGCCCTACCCACACTTCTGTAACTAGTCCCTTTATAGAATTATGTTCAGTTAAACTCTTTTGAGTGTTCTCTCTGTTCTCCGTCAGAACTGCTGGTCTTAGCCCCTCAGCCTGGAAAACTGGCCCACTTCTCGGCCTAGAGCACACCTGCTCATCCTTTAGGACGTAGCTCACAGTCTCCTCTGTGCACTGGTAGCATTGAGGGCATATATTATGGTGAAACTACACATTAGTGAACTGGTTCCCCCTCTGTACTGTGTTGTGAATTCCTCAAGGATGGGACATGATTTATACTCGTTGGTATTTCCAGAGCCTGTGACAGTGCCTGGTGCACTAAGTATTTGATAAATGTTGACTGAGTGAATAAATGATTGGAGTAAATTACTAATTGTCATAAGTGAGAAATTTATCAAGAAGGATGGTGATGGATGATTATTTAATTCATTCTTTTACCCTTGTGAGTAGTCCTCTTATGGAAAAATAGAGATTCGGAAAACTAAAAAAAAAAAAAATGGTGGTTACTTAGTAGATAATTTTCTTTTTGGTGGCAAGAATATCTCTTTGAGCATAGGTTTTGTTTTTTAACTTGTTTTTAAATTAAAAGAACAGAGAAAAGCCAAAGCAACTAGTACTTGATAAATATCCAAATCGAAAAGACTTCCATCCATGGAGCTTTTCCAAAGAACAAGCAGGAGGGTATTTTGTTTACTTCACTTTGGCGTGTGTACTGCTTTCCTCAGGGTGCAATAACCAAGGCTGATCAACAGCGAAAGGAGCTCAGAACCATTTGTTCACTTTCATTGACCTATAAACCACTTCTGATATTTTCCCTTATAAGATTTTCTTTTTTACTTTGTGTGCATGTATTTATTTATTTGATCCATGCTCATTTAGTACATGTATAATAAAATCAGAATTGGATTTAAACAGTAAATTTAATAAATTAATGAAACTAAGAATCATAGAATTGGTCAGGAATAAAGCATGGATTTTATTTTCTTTTATTTATGCTTTCACCTATTTTTTATTTGTCATAATTTTTGCAATGCCACTTTATACATGTCATTAAATTATATCAAAAATATTTTAGCTGTTTTTACTGTTTGATTTTTTTTACCCAGGTGTCTGACTATATATAATTTTCTATTTGAATGCATTATATTTTTAATACTTTAAAAAACATATATAAATTATCTGATGCTTTGAGGAGCAGCCAAAGGCCTGCCTGCCTGGAATTTGCTATTCAAAGGTACTTTTGAGAGGGAAAGGGAGCACTATTAATAATTGTCCCTGGACAATAGGCTTAACTGAAGTGGGACTGTCCCATGACAACTGGGATATACACGTATCCTCACGTATGTCCCCTACCACTTGCCCTGGTGCCTAAGATTTCTATCATTACAATCTTGTTTTGGATTAAAAGAGTTATGACTCCAGGAATCCCCTTTCTGAATTATAAATTACATGGGAATATTAATACATTAATTTATCATCAGCCATTAACAATTTAGCAGAAAATAACTGATCTGGCCCAGAGATGCCTCTAGACCAGAGGTTAGCAAACTGTTTTCTATCAAGGTCCAGCTACTAAATATTTTAGGTTTTGTGGCCCATATAATCTCCATTGCAACTATTCAACTCTCCTGTTATCGTAGAAAACAGCTATAGACAATACTTAAATTAATCAGTATGGTTCTGTTATAATAAAACTTTATTCATAAAAGCGAGTGGTGTGCCAGATTTGGCCCATGAGCTGCCCTTTGCCCAGTCCTGCTGTGGAGGACTGGGAGGCAAGCAGATGAGTTTACATGTCTAGAATTATTACTTCTCAACTGTTTATCTTGTTATGTCCTCAACATGGAGTAAGGCCCATATGTATGTTGCCTTTCCCAGTGATTTGGTGACTCTGGGGGTCAATTTGACTATGAGCCTAACCTCAGTTGCCCACAAGACAGCGAATCTATAAGGAGATTCCACCAGCAGTTCTGGGTTCCTGAACACATCGTTCAGACTTGGATTTATGTGACAGACTTATGTTTCAGCACTTCCTTTTTCTTATCTGGCTTAGAGTCAGAGAAAGGTTTGTCCACACAGTTTCATTGTTCAGCTCATATTTTACACTCTCTGATGGGACTCAAGCCTGCTTCTCTTTTATTCTTATATCGCTTGCCATCAGCTATAGGCCCTTAAATGTTGTATTTCTCTTACCCACCATTCCAGATTTTCTTCCCTACTTTTGAATAACGCTCTTATGCACAACTTAGTGGCTCATAACTTAATGGCTTTGTTCAACTATAATTAGTTTTATGGAACAAATTTATGTTATGTGTGAAAGTATTTTATAAACATTTATACATTTTTCAAGTGTGTAAGTATTCCACCTCCGCTTTGTACTTCTCTTCAATTCACTACCAAAAGGATTTAAAGAAGCACCTTTGAGCAACAATACAAAAATTCATAGTGAACAAATATTTTGCATGCCTATTATGTGCTAGACTTGGAACAGAATGAAAGGCAAAATTTCAAAGGAAAAGGGGAAAAGAGAAACCAAATTTTACAAACAAAACAAAACAAAACCAATGAATTCAAAACCAAATTATTCTGTATAAAGATACAACTTTGAACCTAAAGCTTTGCTCTGAGCTTCTCAATAGCCAAGGTAAAAGAAAAAAATTTATAGATTTATAATTCTCTTTATAGATTTATAAAGAAATATATTTATATTTATAAAGAAATATCTTTATAAAGAAATATATTTATAGATTTATAATTCTCTTGGTCTAGTGAAAGGAATCACATCAGCTGATCAAGAAATTTTTTCTGAGCCTGCACTTTAAATTCTTCTTTTTTAAAATGTTGTATTAGTCTGGGTTCTCTGGAGAAACAGAGCCAGTAAGATACACACACACACACACACACACACACACACACATACATACAGAGGGAGAGAGATCGAAAGTGAGATTGATTTTATTATAGGAATTGGCTCTCATAATTATGGAAGCTGAAAGTCCCACAAAGTGCTGTCTGTAGGCTGGAGAACCAAGAAAGCCTGTGGTGTAATTCAGTCTGAGTCCAAAGGCCAGAGAACCAGGAGTGCTAATGTCTGAGGGTAGGAGAAGATGGATGTGTTAGCTCAAACAGAGAGAGCGAATTTACCTTTTCTTTTCCTTTCTGTTGTATCTGGGCCCTCAGTGGATTGGATGATGCCTGCCCACATTGGCAGAAACAATCTTCTTTACTTAGACTATTGATTCAAATGCTAATCTCTTCTGTAAACATCTTTACATACACACTCAAAAATAATGTTTTGCCAGCTATCTGGGCATCCCTTGCCCAGTCATATACAATTAACCATCACAAATTCAAAGTCTTTAAAGGTTAGAACCCTTATTTATTATTTCTTTAGTATCTCCTTATACTATTCAGTACTTGATACATACTGGATAATCAATATTTAACTAAAGATTAGTCAACATTAGTATTTGATTATCTTCATTTTTCTTCTAAAGGCACAGAAACCTAAGAATTATCATATAAGTGCAAAGTTGGGGAACATAGAATAACATTCTGATACCACTTATGAGTTTGGAGATTCCCAAGACCATGCACAGTTTCAATAATTTGCTAGAAGGGCTCAAAGAACTTAATGAAAGCTGTTATACTCATAGTTACAGTTACTTACAAGAAAGGATACAGATTAAAATCAGCATGGGGCAGAATCTAGGAAAGTTCCAGATGTGAAGCTGTCAGTTGTCCTCTACTCATGGAATAATGGACAGTGGGAACTTTTCCTGGCAATGATGTGTGACAATATGCATGAAGTTTTGCCCACCAGGGCCTAAGCTTCAGTGTCCGGAGTGTTTATTGGGGCTTAACCACAAAAACTGGGTTGGTCACCCACGTCTGACCTCTGTGTCCCTCCAGTGGTGAATTGATACCAGGTAACCCAAAGCCCCCAGTCTAAATCACATTGTTACTGTCTGGCCGAAGACCCCCAGTAAACAAAGACACATGTATCAGGCAGGACATTCCAAGAACCTGAAGAGGACCTCCCAGGAGCCAAAGGCAAAGGCCAGACCTCTCTTTGAGAAAGGTTAAATTTTTTGCTATACTCAAGGAAAACCCATGGCTCATGAATCCAGCATCTGATTTTTTTTTTTTTATTTCAGCATATCATAGGGGTACAGATGTTTAGGTTACGTATGTTGCCCTTGCCCCTCACCCCAAGTCCGAGTTTCAAATATGTCCATCCTTTGGGTAGTGCACATTGCACTCTTTGTGTATGCATATACCCGTCCCCTCCTCCCTCCCAGCATCTGATTTTGATGATAATACCACTGACTTGTTGATTGCGGGACACAGCTAGTAGTCACCATGATCTGGAGTGCTGAAGTTGAAAGATACATAATCCTTGACTTTCCCTTTGTTCATTAAACATGAATTAAGTAAACAAAGCAAATAAAATGAAATGTTTTGACCCTGTTTTTCTTTTCAGCCTGTGATTTATGTTGGAGTAAAAAGTTCTAACATTTTAGAAAAAAGTGGTATTTTTTTCTTTTAGTATTAATAGTTTTAAAAGTTCCTCTGTTACATTTCAAGAGTTCAAACATTGTGACATTTCATCAAGAGGTGTTTGTGTATCTTATTCATTCTCTTTGTGATTCTAGATCTATAAGTTTTATAGATCTAAAACTCCAAGATTTCCTCTTCCATTTCTTATATCCCTCAGCTGCTATTTCTCAGATATAAAAAAATATTTTTAAAAGAAGTTTATTCTCTTTTATTCTCTGAACATTTCTCAGGGGTTTTTTTCTTGAGATGTGAAACCAGAAGTGCACTTATTTTTCCGGGGAACACTAGTTTTGAGGAACCAAGGCAAATTAAGCTCCCTACCATAAAGTATACTCCCTGAGTGTAGGGATTTTATTTTCTTTTACTTTCTTACTTTTAGCTCCAGTGTGTATTACATTGCTTGACACATACAAACACTCAGTACATACTTGTTGTGTCAGAGGACAATTTTCAAAAAGTTAAAAACCTAGCTCTTGTACAAATCTAAAACTAGCATATATCAAAGATCTACATAAATCATTAATGACAGAAGTAGCAGGGTGGTAAAGTTGGTTCAAAATAGGCACTGAAAGAATGCTTGTTTAAGATTACTAAATTAGATTTTACAAATGATTACTATCATTCAGGACAATAAAATTGTAACCACTGGGTTTCTTTTCTAGTGCACAGAAATCATTTGTATCTTTACTTAGATAAAATTCATTTGCATTGATATAGGATAAAAATTATTTGCATTGCTGTTAGTTTTTCAGAAGTTAATATCTGCCCTTACAGAGAAGTAAATATTCTCATCAATAGCAAAAAGTAAGCCAAAGAAGTATTCTTAATGATACTGGAGAACTTAATTGCATCAGGAAATTAAAAGATATATCCCGCTTGATTTCCAAATGCAGAAACAATTAATAGTTTATTGGTAATTTGATTAATTTTATACCCAACCACCTTGTTTTACTGCAAGTTACTTTTTCGTCTGTGTTTATTCAAATTTGGGCATAAAGTAGGTACTCAGTAAATATTTGTAGAATTAATAAATAAAGGCAAAGTTTATCTAAGTATTCTGGTTTGGAAGGGGATACATTCAAATAATTTGCTGTTGCAATACCACTTGATCTTGCTTATGAAAGCAGTGAGAAGCAGTGGGAAAACTGGGGCTGTGGAATCAAACAGACATGATTCAAATTCTAGTTCTGCAATTTACTGCTTTTATGGCTTCTGGCAAATTACTTAACCCTTCTAAACCTTATTTCTCCTTCAATAAAATGGGGATAATATCCACCTTGCCAGGATGTTATAAGCATTGATATATACATATCATGGATTGGTCACAAAGGATTGTGCAAAATGCCTCATTTGCAGTAAAATGGTAGGGTACAGCCTAGAACATGATAAAAATGGAAGAATTTACATCATCTAAGCAAAATAATGTAAAGAAATCACAAATGATGAAAGATCAAAGTGGAGATATAAGACTAACTCCTTCTTTTAAGATCTGTGACAATTTCCCACTCTGAAAACAAATGAAATGTTTCTGCTATTTATACTATTATTGTTTTAACTCTAAGAATTATTTAGGGTACAGTTCGAAGGATTTATTATTGATGATAGCAAATAGTATCTTTGTGACTTGCTGGCCTTGTGAGACCCAAGAATATTGTAGCTGGAACAAGATTTCTAAGTGGTTGATTTCTGTTTACATTCTCACTTAACATAGGTATTCCAGTTATTTTTGCCATGTAACAAATAAGCCCCAAATTTATAGGCTTAAATCAACTATGTTATTTTGTTCACAAATCTGGTCAGGAATTTGGAGAGGCCACAGAGACAGCTTGTCTCTTTCCAGGATATCTGGGGCCACACTGGGAAATCTTGAAGACTGTGGGTGGCTGGGAATTGGAATCATCTGAAGGTTTGCTCACTCACATGTCTGGTGCCTGGGCTATGTAAGCTTGAAGACTGGGGCTGCTGACTAGAGCAGCCACATGTGGCCTCTCTACATGGTTTGGCTCCCTTTCAGCATAGTAGCCTCAGGGTAGCTGGACTTCTTACATGATGATTCAGGGCACTAGGCACAAGTATTCCATCAAACAAGGCAGAAGCTGTATTGCCTTTTATGATAACCCTGGAATTAACACCTCATTGCTTCCATATACTCTCTTGGTTGAAGCCATCAGAAGCCCGGTAGATTCAAGGGGAGATCCTACTAATTGCTAGGAAGGTAGCATGGTCACATTGTAGAGAAGAATGTAGGATAGGACATATTCTTGTGACTGTCTTTGGAAAATAAAATTTGCCGCAATGAGTGATTCTGTAGAGGCTTAATTCACATTACATTATGAAATGAAATATATTCTATGGTTATCAAAGGTATTTCCTTGTAGTCGAGCTATTGTCACTGCCCTACATTCAGCTAGTCACACACAATTTTTTGTGATGGGCCTTTTCTTTTCTTTTCTTTTCCTAATGTTGTGCTCTCCTAGCTTGGGTTCATTAGCTGATAAAGCTGTTTTAATATTTAATCTATTCTCAGTTTCCAAATCATTTCCTCAGGTGTCTATCAATTCCTTATAAGTGGTTAATTTAAATGGCCTTTGAAGCATGGCTGCATCTGGCTAAGGCAAATTGAAATGTCAACCTTGGAAGCATCCTGTGACATCCAGATGCTCTCCTTTTACCATGCAGGACTTGCTTTTCTATCATGTGGTTTATCTTGTCAAAAAAGGGTATTAGGGCTCAGAAAATGATATGCCAAAGTACAGTGCTTTGGCATGCTGAGCACTTTGGTCTAAAAGAAATTAAAAGGCCTTAGACTCAAGCCTCAGAACCAAAGACTTTCTAACCTTCTCTTGCTCCTCCGTCCAAGTTCAGGGTAGAACTCCATCTGTGAAGTTCCCTTATTTGAAGCTCCTCCAGAAGAAATACAATTGCTTTCCATCCCCTTCCTGAAATTTCATTAACCAGAGATTATACTCATATTACAGGAAGGGAGACTGAGGAATGTCACCATGCCCAGGCTTTTCTTCTATTCTTCTGAGGGCAGCTCTGACAGATTACCTGGGAGACCTTATCTGCATAATAACACAATCTTTGTTCACAGTGAGGTTCCAGCCCTTGCCTTCCCACCACCTCTTCCAGAGCTCAGAGAAACTTTGTCCCGGGCCATTTTCTGTTCTTTGGGCTCGTTCAAGTTTCCTGAAAATCATTTACTACTCTTCAAAATTGCCTATACGCCCCCCACCACTCTCACCTATAATGCTGTGTAAGCTTCAGACATCTGGCCTTTCTTTGAGCCTCATATTTTGTATGGCTTCTGTGCTTATTATGTATGTTCATAAATTTATATGCCTTCTCTCCTGTTAATCTTTCTATTGTGAGTTTATTTCAGCAAACCTTCAGAGGAAAGAAGGAAAGCTTTCCCTCCACTCCAACAAGGGCCAGAAATAGTGCCCTTCTCGCTCAACATTTGTGTTAATAGTATTGTTGAAAGAGTTGGCGTTCTAGGGCCAGGCAGACTTCCTTTAATCCCAGTTGTTTCATTTTAATTGTTTGAAACAGAAAGTTTCTTAAAAATTATGGATTAGCTTCCTCATTTATAGACTGAGGATAAAAATCCCTACTTTATAGAGTTACAAAAAAGAAATAATCAAAAAAGCTTCTGATACAGGGCCTGGTTCATAGTAAGAATTCAGTAGTAGCTAATAAGAAGAAAGATTTACATAGACATTTTCTCATTTTCTGTGCCCATAAATCCCTTTCAACATAATAAGTCTTGATCAGGCTCATGCACTGGGTATGCTGGTTTTACTGGATGAGTGTGGGAGAAAGTGTCCACGCTAGGGATGATTGTTGAATCTGTGGGTGGTGCCACCAAAAAGCTTACCTGAGGACAATGGTGAGTCAAACTCAATGATGAGCTAACTTCAGGACCCTAAGGTTAACAGAGGGATGTTCTGTTCTTTTTGAGGGGTGCTCTATCCCTACCTGCTTCTCCATTGATTGTGATTGGGTTGTTAAAAGAACAGTAAAAAAAAATAAAATTGTATTCAAATGAAATGTCCCTTTGCCTGACTACTGCAGCTCATTACACACCTCATTGTAAAACTGTAAACATGTTTAGTAAAATGTATTAAACTTTGGTAACGTACACTATGTGAGAAGTAAAATACAAAAGGTAGGATAGAATTTTTCTCTTCTTCTCTCCTTTGGGATTTCTCCACTTAAAATCTCTCTTTAATCTCTAATTATTGTCATAGTCATTATAAAGATGAAAAATGTTTATTGCATTATTTTAAACTGTGAGAAAGCTTTAACTGAACTATATTTATTGTCTCTCTGTGCGGCAGGTGGTGAAGTTTACCAAATCCTTTGAATTGATGTCCCCAAAGTGCAGTGCCGATGCTGACAACAGGTAGGGCTTGTGAGGTTCCTGTTTGTCATTTGATGCTCTTTGGTTCTTGGTGTTCGCAGCATTGCATAATTCTTGAGGATAGGAGTTGTTCTTTCTCTGTATTAGCAAGTACAGCTAAATAGCATCGCTGATGTATTTCAGGGCTTAAATAAAAACTATATCTTAAAAATAAATACACATACATCTAGCTTGCAATCAGTTAAGGCCAAATTTTAGTACTTATAATAGGAGTAAAATGTTACCTTTAGCTTTTAGTCCTCCTTTTCCCTGAACCTTGTAATGTTTTGAAATAAATCTTAAAATACTCTGCCGATGTCTGAACTTCGAATCCAAGTTCTTTATGCAAGTTAGTGTGGAGTAGCAATGGAGCAAGCCTCCTTTCTTTAAGCCAACAGTTTCAATTTTTCTTCACACCAAAGATTTGACTAAATCTGCTCATGAATAAAGTCAATTTTTAGATATTCTCTAACTGTGCAGACAGCATAATTTTTTGCTTTATTTTGGCCCTTTGTTTCTCTTCCTCACTCTTGTTTGCCTATATTTGGCCAATAACTTCCTCTTGGGAAAAAAAGGGTGAGAGTTTCCAGTAGTTCACATTTTATTCCTTTTGGCGTCTTTGAGGCTATAACAGGGTAAAAGTGAGGGTTGGGGACAACTGGTGAATTTCTCTTAGCTTTCCACTGCCCTGAATAACAGGTGGGCTGCTGCAAAGATTGATTCTCTTTATTTGGTCACCTCTAGAGGAAGGGCTGAAAAATAGTGAAATTGACCAAAATGCAGAGATACACAGAAAGACACATAAAAGTGCCCAGGACAGTATGATGACAATGATAATGATGATACTTGTAACAATTAGAACCATATGAGCAGCCTCCATTCATTGAGTGCTACATATAGTGAATATCTGTTGGGTTAATGTTTCCCAAATCTAGTTGTTCAATTAGAATCAAGCTTGGAGAGTTTGGTAGAAACTAAATTCTCAGGACACATGTTGAGAGATCTGATTCAACACTTCAAAGATGAAGTCCTAAAGACCTGTATATTCAAAAGGCTCTCTGGGTAATACCTGTTTCAAGATGTACTATTCAAGAGTAAATTTCAATTTTATATTTGTTATTGCTTTTAAGTTCAGAAAATAGAAACCAGTAAATTAAAATGAACACTTCATTTACTTTACTTTTTGTCAAGTGCATGAAGTTTAAAAGAGGCCTTTGCTATATACTGTATAATTCCATCTATAGAAAATTCTTGAAAAGGCAAAATTATAGGAACAGACAGCAGATCAATAGTTTCCAGGGACTGGACATGGAGAGAGGCGTTGACTACAAAGGGATACAGGAGAATTTGGGGTCATGGTAGAACTGCTCTGTATCTCGCTTGTGGTGGTGGTTCTACAACTGCATTTGTTAAAACTTGCAGAACTGTATACTAAAAAGGGTGAATTTTCCTAGCTATAAATTATACCTTGGAATGGAAATTAAAATGGGAAAAAGAGGCCTTTGGTAAGAGGTTTTTACCTTCATGAAAATGTATTTATATTCACATCTATATCCAGTGTCAGCTAATCTATACCTAACAAAGATATTTAGGCATGGAGAGTTACTAGTGATATACTCAGCAATTTTCCTAAATAGAATGTTGTAAAATAGTATGAAATACATTATAAAAAAGATCTATTCATGCTGATTTCTTTAGCTAGTCATGATCTTGTGTAAGTTATATTTCTCGTATATGGGGAAGAAAGTTTTATGGAGTTATTAAAACACAACCTTTGAAATCCTAACGCTTCAATATTGTTATTTTTTATATGGCTGAACATGTTCTCATGGTGACTTCAGAGTTAAATACTTCTTGCCTTTGGATTATTTTTAATGCTGAAAGAACTTCCATATCAAAATGAAATGACCCAAGGCCCAGACTGCCTTTGGCAAACTTTCTGATAATAAAAGAATGAGAGAAAGAGAGAAAGGTCAGATTTTCTTTAAAGAGACATTTGAAAAGTGCCTTTGAACTTTGACATTATGAGATAGTCCTCTTCATCATTCTATTTATGGCTTTTAAATTAATGTAGAATGTTCATTTATCTCAGAAGACCTTTCCTTCATTGGCCAGTAATTTTCCTCTTGTAGACATGGGTTCCTTCAGTCGTTTGCTGGAAGTTAAAGAAATAAAGACAAGTGACTCTAGCATTTACTTCAGCAGCGGCGTGGAAGGGATATTGAAACTATGAGTCCACAAATCACAGCCTGTTCTCAACACGTTGTAAATCTTGCATCATTTAACATCTCCACTATAGATAATGTTCATTAGATATTTTAGTTTTTTGGACATCAGTCAGAAGTATAATAATACAGATTTTTAAAGATAATTTCTATTGCTTCATGTAACTGTGTTTAAGGGTTCTATTTTAATTCTGATGAATTCTGGTTTGAGGCTTGCTGTTTGGGTTTTTTTTTTTTTTGCCTTTTAAAAAATTATTATGGGTATATAATATTTGTATATCTTTATAGGGTACATGTGATGTTTTGATACAGGCACACAATGTGACTGAATCATATCAGGGTAATTGGAATATCAATCACCTCAAGCATTTAATGTTTCTTTGGGTTAGGAACATTCCAATTCCACTCTTTCAGTTATTTTAAAGTATACCCTAACTTATTGTTGATTATAGTCACTTTGTTGTGCTATCAAATAATGTTCATTCTATCTAATTATCTAACTACATTTCTGTACTTATTAACCATCCCCACTTTATCCCTCCTCCCCACTACCCTTCCCAGCCTCTGGTAACCATCATTCCACTCTCTGTTTCCAGGAGATCAATTGTTTATTATATTTAGCTCCCACATATGAGTGAGAACATGTGAGATTTGTCTTTCCATGCTTGGCTTATTTCACTTAACATAATGTTCTCCAGTTCTATCCATGTTGCAACTGGCAGGATTAAATTCTTTTCTGTGGCTATATAATATTCTATTGTGTATATGTGCCATAGTTTATTTATCCATTCATCTGTTGATGGACACTTAGGTTGATTCCAAATGTTGGCTACTGTGAAGAGTACCGCAATAAACATGGGAGTGCAGATATCTTTTCAATGTATTGAATTCCTCTCCTTTGGATATATGCCCAGCAGTGGGATTGCTGGGTCATACAGTAGTTCTATTTGTATTTTTTTGAGGAAACTCCATACTGTTATCTATAGTGGTTGTGCTAATTTACATTCCCACCAACAGTGTTCAAGGGTTCCCTTTTCTCCACATCCTCTCCGGCATTCGTTATTGCCTGTCTTTTTGATAAAAAGCCATTTTAACGAGGGTGAGATGATATCTCATTGTAGTTTTGATTTGCGTTTCTCTGATGGCTGATGATGTTGAGCATGTTTTGATATACCTGTTGGCCATTTGTATATCTTCTTTTGAGAAATATCTATTCGGATCCTTTGCCCATTTCTTAATTGAATTATTTGATTTTTTTTCCTATCGAGTTGTTGGAGCTCCTTATATATTCTAGTTATTAATCCCTTGTCTGATGAGCACATATAATGAGAATATATATAAATATATTCTCCCATTCTGTGTATTGTCTCTCTACTTTTTTTTATTGTTTCCTTTGCTGTGCAGAAGATTTTTTAGCTTGGTGTGATCCCATTTGTCCAATTCTGCTTTGGTTGCCTGTGCTTTGGAGGTATTACTCAAGAAGTCCTTGCCCAAACCAATGTCTTGAAGAATTTCCCCAAAGTTTTCTCTTAGTAGTTTCATAGTTTCAACTCTTAGATTTAAGTCTTTAATCCATTTTGATTTGATTTTTTTATATGACAAGAGAAAAGAGTTGAGTTTCATTTTTCTGTACATGGATATCCAGTTTTCCCAGCACCATTTATTAAAGAGATTGTTCTTTCCCCACTGTATGTTCTATACACCTTTGCAGAAGATAAGTTCACTATAGAAGTGTGGATTTATTTCTGGGTTCTCTATTCTGTTCCATTGATTTATGGGTATGTTTTTATGCCAGTGCCATTCTGTTTTGGTTACTCTAGCTCTGTAGCACAATTTGAAGTCAGGTAATGTGATTCCTCCAGTTTTGTTCTTTTCGCTCAGGATAGCTTTGGCTAATCTGAGTCTTTTGTGGTTCCATATAAATTTTAGGATGATTTTTTCTATTTCTGTGAAGAATGTCATTGGTATATTGATGGGGATTGCATGGAATCTGTAGATTGCTTTTGGTGTGTAAATATTTTAATAATATTGATGCTTCCAATCCAAGAGCATGGAATATCTTCCCATTTTTTGGTGTCCTCTTCAATTTCTTTCATCAATGTTTTATAGTTTTCATTATAGAGATCTTTCACTTCTTTGGTTAAGCTTATTTCTAAGTATCTTATTTTATTTGTAGCTATTATAAATGAGATTACTTGATTTCTTTTTCAGATTGTTTACTGTTGGCATATAGAAATGCTACTGATTTTTGTATGTTGGGATTTTGTATCCTGCAACCTTACTGAATTTGTTTATCAGTTCCAGTAGTTTTTTTGTGGAGTCTTTAGATTTCTCTGGATATAAGATCATATCATCTCCAAAGAAGAATAATTTGACTTCTTCCTTTGCCATTTCGATGCCCTTTATTTCTTTTTCTTGTCTGATTGCATCGTTAACCATTTAAGCTATGAAATTTATAGACTTTTGTTGTGTCATAATATTTTAGTCTCTTTGATGATTTGTCCTGAGGTAGCCAATAATTTTTTGTTATATCTATATTTGCATAAACCCCATAACTGAGAACAATTATACTCAGGAAGCTCTAAGTCTATGGGGAAACAGGAAATTCTTTGTGGTTGGGATGGATGTTTGGACCAATGTGGCCCAAAAAGGCAGTTTCTTGTTTAGTATTTGTTTAGGCTTCTGTGTGCCCATCCTTGATCTGGAGGATTTGAACTAATTCCATCCCTCAAAATTGGCCCTTACAATCTCACATGCCCACCTCTTCTGTGATAGTCCCTGAGCCTGGAGGGAGGATGTTTGTAGCTTTAGCAGCAAGGTGTTAGCAGTGAATAAAAGGTTGGGCCTGACAGTATTTAGTAATTTTAAATCCTGGAGATGTTATTGAAGGTTTGGCACTTGTCCCCAAGGCCACATCAGAAGATTGAGAACAAATGGTTTGAGGAAAAGGAAAGAAGAATTTATTAATACCAGCAAATGAGGAGTATGGCAGACTCACAGCTTAAAGTACCACAGTCCTCCTATAAGCAGAAATGCAGAGCTTATAAAAAGAGTTTTCAGCTTGGGGCTATTGCTATTTAATTACAGTTGATGATCCTGGTCAAACCCATCTCTGGCAAAGACAATCTTGTGATCTCCACCTGGACAATTCTGTTGAGCCATCTCCTGTGGTACAAAGAACAAAGGACACTCCCCTGCCCCTCTGATTACTGGCCCCCATGATTGCTGGCCTTGGGCAGGGATGCAGATTTTAATTCCCAAAACGAATGGGGAGAGGGGTTTTAAAGAGACAACTTGTAAAACATTTTACCCTTTTTCAGGCCATTCCCTCTGCTACAGAGATAGCAGGTAAACTTGCTATTTACTTAATACTTGTCATGACTCTTGAAAACAGAGCAAGAGAATCAGTAATGCTTTAAATCAAAATAAAAAATATTTTAGTTCTTTCCATGAAATTTTTCTTAAAGAAGCAAATCTTGGACCATAGCTGATTATAACTGTTGTTTAAGAAGAATCAAAGTAAAATAATAATTGTCTGTGGATGATAAAAGTCTTATAATAGTCATGGTTAAAGATGTAAAGGACATTTGGTTATTTCTGTGGCACATAACAATTTAGCATATATAATTATTATTGATAATATATACCAAGGCATATTAGAATTTTAGAAATTTCATATAGCTTTGGAACAGATATTTATAACATATTTATACAATTACAACCCAAAGAAAGTTAAACACCATTTCATATTTGACTATGGTTTCCCGGATGCTTTAACATACCAGTAAGCCTAATAAGTATCTCTTGGACTTTTAGTGGTAGTGGCTCTATTATTAAAAGCTAGTTTGAGGTTAAAAGGACTGAATTTAGAGTTTTGTTTTTGGAAAGTTTGTCAAATATTACAGGTTTAAAACATCTGTTTAAATGGAATCACAAGTTACTATGAAATAATGATTGTTTATTTAACCAAGAGTGATAGTCATCAGAAGACTTTAAAGGCAATGCAGGAACCTATATGGGTGTAAACCTCGACCCTTAAAGTTTAGTTTTCTAGTTAGTCAAAAACCTAATAAAGACAACCCAGGTATTATTTTGATAAAGGATAAAATCTTTGTTTCCCTCATCCAGTTACCAGAAAGGTAAAGAAAAACCTTCTGTAGTGCAATTGCTTTTTTTGTTTGTTTGTCTGTTCTTTGTGGGAAGCCCATTTAGATAACTTAGAAGCTAAAACTAACAAAAAGGCACTTGAATTAATCAAACACAGCAAGAATGTGTCCAGGGTCATGAGTATACAGTATATTATAGAGGAATGTGAATATGGGAACAAATGACTTTTACTAACAGTACGGGAAAGTCTCTGACCATATTAAAGAATTTACATATATCAAGAAAGATCAAGAGTATAGTATTCATGTGATTTCATAAACAGCAAATTAATATTTTAGGAAAACTTTATTGTTTTAACAAAAACAATTGTTTAACTACAGGCAACTTGATAACATACAAAATTCCTTCATAAATTCCCTTCTATGAACCTTATCCTGACATGCACAGATCATCTACAACATACTTAGACTTTCTGTTTTGTCCTAAGTTTCCCTTTTCTTAAATAACCAGTTATTTTAGAACAAAAAAACTTTCCATACAAGATCCTTTCTCATACAATATTATTTTCATTTCTGTTTAACCTTTCTTATCAAAAATATATTTCTATGTTCATAGCCTTTTTACATCTTTCTCTTACTTTGCTACTTTCAATCTTGTTTTTATTTTCTTTCTAAATCCATATTTTGAATCAACCTTTAAATAACCTGAATAAGACAAAATTATACACATATTTTTAATAAGAACTCATTTTGTACTTCTTTTATAATTTTTCTTATTAGGAACATATTCTTTGGTGTACTTTATATATAAAATCATGTGTATTGACTAGAATTCTTATTTTTTGTAACTTTAAATTTTAATGAAAACTCAAGAAGCAGGAAATCATGAATTGTCTGTCATAAAACACTTGTCAAGAAACAGGATCACAGGTTACTGTAAAATTATAGTCATTCATCTGGACAAACTGATAATTAAAATATTTTAAAAAGCAAAAATCTCACCCTTTGATAGAGAGGAGACACACTTTCACAAGCAATCATAAGACCTAATATAGACAAACTGAAATGCAAGTTATAATAATGAGGCAAACTGAATCTATCTGTCTTTCTCTCTCCTTCCCCGCCTTTTTTGCAGTTTATTCGAAAGGCGAACAAAAATCTTTTATTTCTATTATTATTATAAAAATCGTGTTCAAAAGAGAAAACCAAATTTTGGATTTGCATTAGTGTATTAATGGTAAAGCTAATTTTAATAAAATTTTATAAACAAATCCATCTAATTTTAATCAATTTGACCGTAAGTTAAGATTTCTGTAAACCTTTATTTTTTAACTTTTATATCCATTAAGTTTTAATTATCATTTATTTTATTTAAAACAGTTTTAAAACACAAATTAGACAAAAATATCTTTTTTGACAAAAACTATATACCTATGTCTTATAACCTTTTTATTAAAAAATCTTGTTTTTCATATAGAATTGTTTCTATCTACCAGTTTTAATTACATATATTCATCATAATGCCAACTCTCAGAAAAACCTAGTAAGTTAAAATAACCTCGACCTATTACCAGTCCCCAATTGTATTTTGCATATCCCTCCTAAATGTGTTTAACTTTTATATCATATAAAACTAAAATGTCAAAGTATATAAACTTAAACTTATGTTTAATAATTATAGTTTTAGTATTTTTTCTTGTAAATGACTCAGACATTTCATGATCATCCTCTTTAACTTAACGTAACATGATTTTAAGTTTCTAAATTATATGAAAATTTCATTTGTATTTATCCCATTTACATTTACCTAATATACTTATCTTAGCAGTTTACGTACATGCCAGTTATCATTTTAAGCTATTTTTCTGTTAACCATTTTTACACCCTATAAATTAGATATATAACACAGACTGAGACTCAAAATATAGTTTTAATTACTGCTTTTCAACTCATAAATCCTACCAAGAAAAACAAACATAAGTATTTTAATAAGACTTGTTACTTTGAACAATGTAACATCATTTCTAAATTTTATAAATATAGTAGACATTTTAGAATATATCCTGTTTAAAGGTGTTAACTAATAGAGCCTTCCAAAAGCATCACATCACAAAACAAAATTTATTGACTTTGTAGGGATCAAAGGTCCCTGGCCTCCCAAAGTTCAGCCAAACTGTAGGAAGCAAAGCCACTGTCCCCATAAAGGTTTGCTGAAAATTCACTGACATGAGACAGATTAATTGACAGGAGGAAAAATTTCAAGTTTATTTATACATGGGAGACTTCAGAATGAACACTGAAAAATACAGGGGAAATTGTCCATTTTTATGCATAGGGTCAACAAAGTATGGACAGCTGTGTAGAAATATGATTGGACAAAAGGGTATGATCTATTGCTAACAGGCTGAGTGTTGGAACCCAGCAAGGCCTTTCTATCTAGATTATGTTTGGCCTCTCTGAGTGTGCATTCTTTCCTTTTGGGTGTGGGGCAGGGCCCTTTCTGAAATGGGGGTTTTACAGTAAAACAAAGTAGGTCAGATCATTACTTTATGACCAGTTTTACATAGAATAATTTTAGGTTTTATGGCTGGGTTTCAGAAAAAGGGGTTCTGGCTTTTATGACCTGCCTTGGAAAAGAGGGATTCTGATTTCTATGGCTAGCCTCAGGAAAGAATGGGATCAAGAAGACAAGGCAAGGTCAGAGAACTTTTGCTTCTGAGGCCTTTAGCATGAATTCCATATACAGTACAATTTTATGACCTGTAGTCTTCATATTGTACATTAGATCTTTAAACTTGTTCATCCTACACATCTGCTGCTTTATATCCTCTAATCTACATCTCCCCATTTCCTCCTCACCCCTCTGCCTCTCACACCACCCCTAGTAACAACTGTTTTATTCTCTCTGTGTATTTGAATTTTTTTTAAATTTCACATGTAAGTGAGATCATGCAATATTTTTCTTTCTGTGTCTGGCTTGTTTGACTTAGCATAATGTCCTCTCAGCTCATCCATGAGTGGTAAATGTCAAGGCCTTGTTCTTTTTTAGGACTGAATAATATTCCATTCTATGTATGTACCACAGTTTGTTTATCCATTTGTCTACTGATGGACACTTAAGTTGTTATATCTTGGCTATTGTGAATAATGCTGCAATGAACATGGGAGTGTAGACATCTTTATAAGGTGATTTAATTTCTTTTGGGTAGATGCCCAGAAGAAGAACTGCTGGGGCATATGGTAGTTCTATTTTTACTTTCTTTAGGAACCTCTATACTATTTTCTGTAATGTCTGTACCAATCTACATTCCTAGCAACAGTGTAAAGGGTTCCCATTTATCCACATCCTTGTCAACATTTATCTTTTGACTTTGTGATAACATCATTCTAACAGGTGTGAGGTGGTATCTATAGTGGTTTTTGATTTGCATCTCCCTGATGATTAATGATGTTGAGCACCTTTCATTATAGCTGTTAGCCATTTTTATGTCTTCTTTGGAGATACATCTATTTAGGTCTTTTGCCCAATTTTAAATTGGGTTATTTGTTTTTCTACTATTGAGTTGTATGAGTTCTTTATAAAATTTGAATATTAACTCCTTATTAGATATAAGGTTTGTGCATATTTTTCCCAATCTATAGACTGTTCTTTCGTTTTGGTAATTGTTTACTTTGCTGGTCAGAAGATTTTTAGTTTGATGTAGTCTCATTTATTTATTTTTGCTTTTGTGACCTCAGCTTTTAGTGTGATACCCAAAAAAATCATTGCTAAGGCCAATGTCCAGGAACTTTTCCCCTGTGTTCTGTTTTAGGAGTTTTATAGCTTTTGGTTATATATTTAGGTATTTTATCCATTTTTACTTTTTTTTTTTTTTTTTTTTTTTTTTTTTTTTTTTTTTTTTTTTTTTTTTTTTTTTTTTTTTTTTTTTTTTTTTTTTTTTTTTTTT
>RJWJ010005230.1:0-69771 GCA_004363605.1 Indri indri | reverse complement strand
AAAAAAAAAAAAAAAAAAAGAAATCCATTGTATTCCTTAGCCAGGGAAACAGATTTGAGGCAGCTTCTTCCATTTTCCTGCAAGATGTCTTTCATATTAAAGATTCCTTTCTTCCTTAGCAATCCTCGCTGTCTTGGATTTCTGTGCAATGAACAACTGGACTAAACCAAACCCCCTTTGTGGCTTTCACAACATTAGCACAGGTGATTTTGATATATTGTACAGACACTGAAATACGGATTTTCTCTTTGAATCCTTGTCCTTCCTGGTTTTGTGAGTCCTGTGAGAAACTAAACTCAAATTCTGATACTTTCGGAGGTGCAGCATGATCTAGGACAGAAAGGGAATCTGACAGAGGCATGCAATCTGTAGACCTGTCCTAACTCTGCTTTACATTACTATGTCACCAGGAGAAACTTGCTTCACCTCTATGAGCTTACGTTTTTCTCTGAAAAATATATCTTCGGTGAAATACCAGTGAACTACAAATGATGTCCTGGAAAGGCACATCACAGAACAAAGTAGGATCTGCATTTTCTGACAAGCAACTTGTCTTTGATTGTATACAAAGAATTAAAAAAATCACAGGATCAATAAATAGCACTCTAGACCTAGATCTATGCCTGCATTTAATGATGCCCATACATACTCATCCATACTTATATCCATATCAATCACAATCTGACGTATTGGTCTATTTTGAGTTTTTGTTTCAGATCTTTTTGAGTCTGGAGGGCAAATTATTAGCCTTAGCTTTTAAGCGCAGCAGTTAGACTAAGATTTTCTTGCTCTGAGAGGGCAGAAAAGTCCAGCAACTTAAATCAGGGAACTGACCTGGAAGGCTGTGGCATGGATAAGATTTAGGTGGAGTTAGCCAGATTAAAGCCTTGATACCAGAAGAGAAAGGGATCAGGCTCAGGTGTTTTGCTTTGTGTCTATCAGATGCAGAGCATCTCAGCAAAAATGTAGCTATTTCAACCAAGTCCTAAAAGATGGCCCAGGAACCCTAATAACCTGAGATCGTGTCCAACAAACGCTATCAATACCTGCCAAATCTTTGGAATTTTGGTATGAGTGTAGACCCTGTGTGTTTCTTACTCTATGAGGAATTCTAAAAATAGCTAAAGAGATATAGGTAAACACCTAACCATTCAATTATTTTTTCCTTTCTTCCTTCCCTCCTTCCTTTCTCCCTACCACCTTCATATATTCTCTCTTTCTCTCTCTGTCTCTCTCTCTCTCTCTCTCTCGGCAACCTACTATGTTCCAGGCATTATCATAACAGCCTTGAGGATATAAAGGTAAAAAAAAAAATACTGCAAATAAAACATAATCCTTACCTCAGAGAATTGATGTTTAATGGTAAAAATAAGTAATTAAACCATGACAAAATAATGTGACCTAGCTATCTTCATACTAGGTATTTTACCTTATGATTTCTTTGAAGTTTTTATGTGGAAATATAAACTTTTATATACTGTTATTTGGTATAAAAATATATTAATGTTGAAATCCTTGGGTTAGTAATAAAATTATTTTTTACAAAAAGGTAACTGAATTTCACTTTATTATAGCTCAATTCCATACATTTGAATAAAATATCCTGGTGTGGCAATTCAATATAAGAGCTATAGCTCAATTCAGAGAAACATTCTATCGATTTCACAGTTAAAGCATCACCACCATCATCATCACCACTGAACACTGTATATATTTATTAATTGCTTTCTATGGGGCAGGCACTATGTTATGGGTTTAAGTGAAATACATGAAGCATTTTACATTTAATCTTGGTAACAATTCTTTTTTTAAAATTTATTTTTATTTCAGGATATTATGAGGCTACAAACATTTTGGTTACATTTTATGACTTTGCCTCACCCAAGCGAGGATTAGAGGCATGCCTTTCCCCTCTACAATGCTCACTGCATCTATTAATTGTGAGTTTACCAACCCCCTCCCCACCCCCCTAATCCCTGGAGAATATTACTACTGTGTGAGCACCATAGTGTTGATCAGTTAGCGCCAATTTGATGGCGAGTACATGTGGAGCCTATTCTTCCATTCTTGTGATACCTCACTTCGGAGGATGGGCTCAAGCTCTATCCAGGAAAATATAAGAGGTGCTAGATAACAATTCTGCAAAGTAGATATATCCATTATTAAAATGGACTGATAGGTTTAAAAAGATTAGGTGACTTAGTTGAGGTAACACAGCTAGTGAGGGCACAGCTATCTAGCTCAAAAGCCCTCCTTTCTTTTATATATATTACATATAATACATAATAATAATATATATTATATATATCATAACCAAGACAAGTTCATAGTGAGAAGTAATTAATTTTGGCTCCAGAATTTGATTTTAGAAAGCTCTCAAGTTCTGCTTAACTTAGGATATTTGGCAGAAGACTAAAGAACAGAGACATGCACAGTCTCTTTTCTGTGTATGTACACACATGTCTACATGCATACTTCCACATACGTTTGTTTCCATACATATCTAGCCACTTCTTAGTCCAAAATTTCCTACATTTTTTTTTATTTTTGATAAACTCCTCATAGACAAATGGGGGGTTAGAATGAAATAGATAATTTGAATACAATAGAGTTCTCTATTAATGGAGATAAAGAATCTATTAATACTACCCTTTGAAAGCTGTTCTTGTCAGTTAATAATAAATGATTGACATCAACCTGTTCTTCTGAAGGAAGACGTGTTTTTTATTTCTTTATAATCCTCTTAAACACATTACATGAACACAATGCACACAACATAGCAGTTTTTAGACATAATTTTTTTATAGACTTAACCAATTAAAAATGGCATTCATCTAAACGGCAGAATGTTTTCTAGGAAAAAACAGTTACCGTGAACATTTAACTATTTCATTCATTTCTTAAAAATACATTGTGAAGCTCAGAGATGAGTCCCAGTTACATTTATGGGAATATAGCAAATAATGATATAAAAGTACAATGTTTGTTTTGAAATAAACTTGAGATTAATTTGCCTCATATTTCTTTCAGAATAAACGAACTCATTTCTTTGGCTAATATTGGCAATGAAAACGGTATTCAATCAGTTCTAAATCATTTCTTTCTTTCTTTCTTTCTTTTTTTTTACTCTAATACTGTTCTTTCCATACTAAATCATTTTTTAAGCTAGATAATTTCTGGGAACTATTCATTTTTATTAGAAAATCTGAAATGGAAAATTCCTCTCACTGATCTGTTGGGTTCTCACACAATATTTATGAAATTTAATACTGCTCCATGGATTTCTAAAACCTTGAAATTCATCCATCTGTAAACCTCTCTTCTCTGTAATGAATCTTGGAATAAGAAAGAAGGGAAAATGTGTCTGAGATTTCAAAATGGATCTCAGAAGTCTAAAGCTTTAAAGCTCACATATTTGTTAACTCAGGTGGATCAACAAGTCTTTTCTCAGATTCTGTTTACTTTTATATTGAATATAATCCTAACAAATGTGATTATCCCTTTCAAAGCCATCAAAGATTCAAAACAATAGATTAGAGGGAAAGAAATGGAGCTGCCTCAGATAGGCATAGCAACTATCGTTAAAATTGACAATTGAGGGGAACATATCGAAAGAATTATACAAGTCATTAGATTAATGAACCCAAATTCTATATTAGTCTTGGATTGTACAGGGAAAAATATTCATAATCTACTGTATTGTAAAAAGGATAGAAAACTGACACTCATCATAATGAACCATAGTCATAAATGTAACATTACATTATTCTCAATAAATTCTTGAAGTGAAGATCTGTGTAATAAAAAGTAGAGTCTGAGTAATAAGTTATAAGCAAATTTCATTCTATGTAAACGAAAGTAGATTAGTTAGAATGGCGATGACCAAAGGATTTTACTTTGTGTTACCTAATCACTGTAGTGCCTCTTTTAACAGTGAGTTTGGTTGTTAGCTAATACATCAAGATTTAGATTAAAGCGTTGGCTATGTAGTCACTACTAGAGAAGCTGCAACTAATAGATTTAGTTAACAGACTTAACTGAACCTTTGGGATATCATTACAATCAATCAGTGATTCTCTATTTTTAATATTTTCAAAATGATTTTAAACATTATGCCCAGCTTCTAAGAGAAGCTATAATTTCATATACTGATTTTCTGATTAGCAAATGTCAATACACAGGGAGAGTGACACCTCACTAAGTTATTACAACAGCGAGAGCAAAACAATATTTTATCTCCCTCACAAATACTGTAATGAAAAAATTAGATTTTATTTTCTTTGTCTTAAAAACAAAAGCACTGAAACAGATAGAAGGCTCAATAGAGAATAGTACTTATAAAAGGAAGATGGATGAAACGTGCTGCTAAAAACACAGAGGATAAATCTTCAATTTTTCAGACCATCCATTATTTCTCTTTGAAGGTACCAAATAAATTATGGATTAAGAATTTTAAGCACGTGTATTTTCAAAGGCAACCTTCTGGTTACAAACAATCGAGTCCATTGCTTACGTTTTGTTGAAGAAGCTGATAAACCAATTAAACTATTAGAATTCTAGAGGAAAATGTTGGAAATACTCTTCTAGACATTGGCCTAGGCAAAGAATTTATGAAGAAGACCCCAAAGGTAATCAAGCAACAACCAAAATAAATAAATGGGACCTGATCAAATTAAAAAGCTTCTGCACAGCCAAAGAAATGGTCACAAGAGCAAACAACCTACAGAATGGGAGAAAATGTTTGCATGCTACAAATCTGATAAAGGGCTGACAACTAGAACCTACTTAGAACTCAGGAAAATCAACAAGAAAAATCAAACTACCCTATCGAAAAGTGGGCAAAGGACATGAACAGAAACTTTTCAAAAGAAGACAGAATAATTGTCTAAGAAAACATATGAAAAAATGCTCAATGTCTCTAATCATCAGGGAAATGCAAATCAAAACCACAATGAGATATCACTTATCTCCAGTGAGACTGGCCTTTATCAAAAAGTCCCAAAACAATAAATGTTGGCATGGATGTGGAGAAATAGGAACACTCATACACAGCTGATGAGACTGCAAACTAGTGCAACCTCTGTGGAAAGCAATACGGAGACACCTTAAAGAGATACAAGTAGAACTACCATTTGATCCAGCAATCCCATCACTGGGCATCTACCCAAAAGAAAAAAAGACACTCTATGAAAAAGACACCTGCACCCGAATGTTTATAGCAGCACAATTCACAATTGCAAAGATGTGGAAACAATCCAAGTGTCCATCAATACATGAGTGGATTAATAAAATGTGGTATATGTATACCATGGAGTACTATTCAGCTTTCAGAAACAATGGTGATATAGCACCTCTTTTATTCTCCTGGAAAGAGCTGGAACACATTCTACTAAGTGAAGTATCCCAAGAATGGAAAAACAAGCACCACATGTACTCACTATCAAATTGGTATTAACTGATTAACACTTAAGTGCACATATAAGAATAACATTTATTGGATGTCGGGCAGGGGGGAGGGGGGAGGAGGGGACGGGTGTATGCATACACAAAGAGTGCGATGCGCACCATGCCGGGGATGGACACGCTTGAAGCTCGGACTTGGGGGCGGGGGCAAGGGCAACATACGTAACCTACACATCTGCACCCCCATAATATTCTGAAATTTAAAAAAAAAGGTCTAATAATTGCTTATGTATATTCTGGTACTAAAATAAAATAAAAAGCTATATAGTCCTTAAAGTAATAAAAGCATCTATAGTAAATGAGTGAATATTATAACAATTTTTCGTTTTATGGTTTCAATAAGTGATTAGTAATAAATCATAGAAAAAATCCATGTCAAAGCCAGACAATCTCCAAATGTTCTCTCTTCTAAGTTGCTCTAAGCTTACAAGAAGTTTAATCTAATAGAATTTAAAAATGAGTTAAAAAATCATCTTTGGAGCCTTAACATTTCAGACTATGTTCCATAGGACCCATGATTTAGTAATATTAATACACAACACAACCATAATAAAGGTTATATATAAGAGCTAAGCTAAGACATTTGAGGCTGGACAAATTTTGTCAAGTTCTTATGTAATAGAGAAATTATTGAGAATATAATTTACTATTGTGTTTCTTTTTTTTTTTCTTGCTACAAAAATGCAATTTTTCTTTTCCCCATTGTGTTTGGAGAATTCTAAAGCTCCCAAGCTTCGACACTGAGTCAGAGTCTCTGTGGTAATTTCCATTAAATGACATTAAGCAAGTCTTTATGGAGAGGGAAGGCATGAAAGAAAAGAAGGCTTTAGTATTTGGACAGAGCAATTGGACTGATTCCACACTGAGGGGCAATTTGTAATCCTAGAGAGAGAACAGAACCTGGAGGTTTCTGGTTCCAGCTGGACAAAGTGATGGGACAAACGGGACCTGACCACTGATTAGCTAAGCATCATGCACTTGAAAGGAGGGGTGTAGAGAAGTCCTGGGAGCCAACTTGGGAGTGCAAAGTCTGGAATCATTTGGCAGCTTAACGTATTTTTGAAAGGAACATGGAGACGCCACAATGGGCATTTTAGTAGCAGCCAAGATGAACTACATAACAGGGGCTGTTCTATGATCCCTGGATTGATCTACTCCCAGCGTTTACAATCCCAATGAAAGAGAATGAACAACTCTCAAATAACTGACTTGGATTTTTCAACCATATGATGAGCGAAGGTAAAGGCAGTTTTATTTTTCTTTTAGAACACATATGAATTCAGTTTGTCTTTCACATCCGAATGTTTGGGAGAAAATTTAAACCTATATTATATCACTATATATGTGTACATATTTTTACATAGTTGTATAAGAACAAAAGCTTTGTTCTCTCACATGTTAGTTCTGTTGCACTACTTTTATTTCTTCTGCTGTTATCAAAATTAAGCGTTCATTATTCATGTAAGATACAGAGGAAAATAAAAGTAAAATGAGAGGGAAAATACGAGATTAGTTTGCTTATACGTATTTAAATAATCAAAAAAAATAGTTATTCTCAAATATACCTAACAAAGTTACATGAGGGATTAAGTCTTATTATATTCTTTCTTAACATTTGTATCTTATATGCTAGGTGTTCAAAAAATTAGCTTTTTTCTTCCCATTATTTTCTTAGGTTTACTGAACCATAAAGAAAGGAAAAGAAAAAAACTGGTTCATTGTTACAAAATACTTTTCCTGGTGGTTTCAGTGTCTCCTGATTTTCTGCTTTTTTTTTCTAAATTCAGTATCATGATGTTGCAATGTAATCATAGGGAAATACTGCAAATGTGAAAATATTAATTTAAAGCTACACACATTCCAAGTTCAAAGAAGAAGTAAGCCTCATGGCAGTGAGATTGCTTAGCTTGATTTGAAGAGTCTACGGATACAGCCAGTAGGCAGCTGACTCTTCAGGTAAATGTGAATGCCTTATAGATTAAATAAAGTCATCTTTCAGTTTATTTGGATTATTAAATATTCTGTAGAAAATCCCACTTTCTGCTTTTCTAATTTTCTCTTCCATTTCAATGCCTTCAGTATTTTAATGTTTTTCTGCAACCAATGAGTTGGTGAAAGCAAGCAAATATAATATGAACCTCAAATAATTATTTATGATGTCAATTTCAGGCTTTATTTCAAAACTCTGACTTTTTAGCTCTTTTTATGTGACTTAGTTATTGTTGTAATTTTTTTGTTTTATTTTTATAAAATGTATTATTTTCCAATGATAGACTATTTAATCCTATACAAAAAGGAAATATTTAACAAAATATTTGTGCAATAAAGAGTTAATTCAGCAGGCTTGATTGCTCATACCCCACATGTTCCAAAGGAAGGACTAGTCCTCTACTGGCTCCTCTGAGCTTTGGAACATCCTGACTGACAGTAATGTCTTTGATACCTGAAACCTTCAGCTGTGCCAAATAGTTTATGCTAATTAGACGTGATTTATGCTGGAAGCCTTTTTTTTCTATGCCTGGGGCTTTGGGCCGTGCTGTATCAGCTTGACCACTACAGGAGCGGAAGACTGATTAGCTGAGGTCGGTTACTCAGGTGCTTCATGCAGCCATGACTGCCCCACAATAAAAACCTTAGACACCAAGGCTTAAGTGAGCTTCCCTGGTTGGTAACACTTTATACATACTGCTCCACATTGTTTCTGAGAAAATATTTTAAGCACTATCCATGCAACTCCAATGGGAGAATATAACTGAAGATTGTGCCTGATTTCTCTTAAACTTCAACCTGTGTGTCTTTCCCTTCGCTATTGTTAATGCATAACTTTTCACTGCAATAAACTTTAACAAAAAGTAAAACAACTTTTCTGAGTCTTTCTTGGAAATTATCAGATCTGAGAGTGGTTTTGCACCCCAGACACAATATCTGAAGGTTATAAAATGCTTTTAATATTGTTTAATTTTTTAAAACAATCTATTGCCTCTGTAATACCTTCTCTTGAAAGGATATCACCAATTCAATGACATTTCTGTTCTCGAAGTTGATGTACGAATTATGGTTAGGAGATAGAAAATTTTAATAGTCTCCTGTGTATGTAAAAATATATTTGAACCAATTAATAAAATATAATAATCTAGTTGGTGAACTTTATTTAGTTTCAGAACTTTACTTCTTTTTCATCCCTGCTTCCTTCCACTTTTTATTTTTCATATTATGATTCTGGAAGTAGGAGTCCAGATTTTAACCTGATACTAAAGTTAGTCTGAATAGCTTCTTACTGGCAATTTATAAAGTGGATAAATGAAAGAATATTATATCTGGGAGTTCTATTATTTGATATGACACAGCATCTGAAATTGCAGTCCCTGACTTCTCAAATGACTGGCTTAGTGTCATGCAGATGTGTGACCAGTTGTGACAAGGTCAAGTCTAGACATAGAATCTTATGATTATGGGTATGAAGTTCTTTCTACTATAATAAACTCCTATTATTACTGAAGTTAAGGCTGAAGTCACAGGCTAAAATAAAGCTTACTCACATTATGGATGTGTCACATTAGATGATTTTCCTGCAAGTAAAAGAAACCCTGACCCAAGCCATATTAAACAAGAGGCCATACATGATCATATACAATTAGGTCCAGAGGTTAGGCCTAATGAACCTGGGAGGTTCGGTTAAGAATTCAACAGTTTAGGAGAGAAGAAGAAAGGGGTGGTAAAAACGAAACAAAAAAAAATAATTCAACAGTTGATCAAAAGCCAGTTTTCTTCCATCTCTCAGATCTGCTATCTTCAGGGTCACTCATACTAAGCCTGCACCCCCTTCCTCCACTTTTGGGTGTGAAATGGCAACAGCAACTACTTGTATAATATCCATATGTTCGAAGGTCTAGAAGAGATCTACCTACCTTTCTTTACATTCTATGGATAAGGGAGAAAACCTTGTCTAAGAAAGAACTCCTCCCTTGTCTCAGAGATAAGCATAGGGTCACATACCTATTCCTAAAGCAATCCCAGAGAGTGTGATGAGATTAGCATGACTGACTTAGACAAAGCATCTAGCATGGAACAAGACAAAGTATCAGGACCACTACACATATCTCAGCAGTGGCTAGATAACCCCTAGATCATCCCTGTTCCTGGTTATGGGTATCCAAATGTTAGTTATGATTATTCATTTAGGTTTCTGCCTTCCTTGTGGGGAAGAAGCAATTTGCCCCAAATTATTCTTTCACTGTAAAAACAGTATCAGTGCATTGATAGTTCAAATATGTTGATAAAAAAATAGGTTTGCTTTTCAAAGATTTCTTTTCTAACTTCAACTAGTGTAGTCCATTTGTGAAAATCAGTTCTGTTGCTAAAGAATAAACTATAAGCCTATGCTAGTATTGTAACATTGACCTGTGTCATATGTCATTTATTTTCTGATACCAGTCAGTGAGTTGAGTCCACCTTGAGTACATATTTTTTATCTCAGGGTTCCTGAGAAATCAGGAGCCCGAGTGGATCCCATTGATTTGCCAACTGTGTCACAGTCCTTTTAAGGCAGAAGGGCACATGCTTGCGACAAAAGCAATGAAAAATGGATATGCACTGAAGAGACAGCACCAACATGGATAAGTGAAGGAAATGATGGAAATATACAATATGGATGAAAACAAAAATAAAATTTACGATAATGAATGATAATGAAATATATATGAGAATACTTTAAGTTAGATAAAAATAGGTGGCTGTAAGACTCACTGCACTTTTTAGGATATTTTTTGAAATTTTACATAAATTCAATATTGCCCAAAGTTGTGAATCCAATGAATAAATCATTTGTTATATAGTATTTAAGCCAACCTGTTTAGAGTGGAGAATAGAACATTTTTTACCACTCTTAAGTTTTTTAAAAGTTGCTTGAGTTTCTGTTTTCTTATCGTAAGATATCATATATATGCATATTGACATACCACATAGGCAGAAGTTCACTACATTCGTAGGGGTTAAATTGTGTTAGTTCACATTAAGGTATATTAATAAGACCAGTGATACTAACGAGATGCAGATCTTTGCAGGTAGAATTGTGCTCACAGGCATTCAGGATGCAGTCATCAATGTCCTGTTCACATCTTAGTCCAACATAGCCTGGATTGCATAAGCAGGAAAAGCCATCAACCACTGGAAAGATCAGAAAAGAGAAAACTCTTAACACTCCTTTATCTGTAGTGCAAATAATGCTAACTGCGCTAAAAATGCTATAATCATCTATGCATTTCACATTTAACCAAAGCAAGTGTGGATTCTTGTGTTTAATATTCTATTACACAGTTCTCTACAGTATTTTCTAAATAACTATCTTGTTCAGTTCATTTAACTAAAAAAAACTTCAATTATTTGAAATGAGAACAATCACAATGAACATTTGGTAACAATTTGCAAAGCAACAATGAAAATATACAATTTTATTTTCTCTCTCTTGTTTTTGGGACTACACAATGCATATGATAAATAGGTTACTTTTGTGTCATTTCACTTTCCTTGATTGTTTAGGTTTAATAAACAAGAAGTTAATGGTTTGGTTGTTTGGTTTATGTGTGACAAGAGACGTTAAAGTGCATAGTTATCTGAAAGTTGATAATGAGCTACTTAAGCCTTAGTTAAAAAGAGCTTTCACATTTCATCATAATTGTTTAAAAATAATGATCTGAATGTGTCCTTCATTTTTACCATTAATGATGAAAAAGAATGATGTCTGAAGCATCTCAAGGAAATGGTGACAGTATGAATTGCAGTTGGAGCAGGCATGGATTAATGGCTGCTTGTAGTCAGTCCTGAGTTCTTCATTATCCCGTGATATACCATATGATCTACATCGCCACTGTTTCTTGTGCAGGTACTTGCTATTATGTTCATTAAATGCTTCGGTCCTGGGTGGCATCCACATTTTCAATTCACCATAAGGAATTTAGATAGCT
Source organism: Indri indri (assembly GCA_004363605.1). Classification (NCBI taxonomy): domain Eukaryota; kingdom Metazoa; phylum Chordata; class Mammalia; order Primates; family Indriidae; genus Indri; species Indri indri. Next base: position 58,345 of record RJWJ010005230.1, on the reverse strand, counting down.
TCTAGATTTCTGCAGCCATACTTCTGAACAGCATGTATTAACATAACTGGGGCCTCTAAGGAAAAAAAGGCTGCCACAGCCATCAGCAATAGACAAGTGAGACACACAAGAACTGGCAGCTCTTTCAACAGGATGTTACTTTTGTTTTATTAAATACTTTCTTTTTTCATCTAGCATCTAGTTGTTAACCTCTCACTGAATACAAATGATTAATAAATATACAGGTATAATTGTAAATAAATTAATGTGATACACTGATATCAGTCTGTGCTTGTTTTTATGTTATACATGGCATTATGTATTTTAAGAAATTAAAACCACATGTCATACAATATGTTATTATATGTTATGAAGACATAGTGGAATACCATCAATCATAATAATATTTAAAAAATATATTTGATTATAATTCAAGTTTGGATATTGATGCATAATAGCAAGTAACACACAACTAGAGTCAAATTAACTTTCGGCATAGATGTTACATGATCAGTGTAGATAAATGATAAATTATTTTTAAAGGCAAATGGGACAACAAAAGGTAACTTTGAATTAACAAAGGGTCTGGAAAACAGAGATTAGTGTTAAAAAAATGAAGTATTCTTTTACTGGCAAGAAATGTACTTTCTAATGTTGACTGCTCTGGACTAAAAAGCTGATAAATGAACTATGTGCCAAAGAGAACCTGAGGGATTGAATTCGATACCAATAATACAGGGAAAATACAAAAACAGAATTGTTGAAATATTTGAAATGGAGAAACAATGGGGATTTTTCCTACATCTAAATTTGTTAACTATGGAGCTATATGATAGCTAATAACCATTTTATAGGAAATACATTTTGATTACATCATCTTGCTCATGGTGGTGATGGTTTCTATCAGAAATCCAGTCACTGTATTTGTATTCATCGTTGTTTATAAATATTACATACTACCATTTAAAGGCCCAATTTTCTTCAGATAGGCTTTCTATGAATCTAGCTGTATTATTCATTTTATACTTAAATATGCACCATCTTATATTGGTTATACTGAATGAAAGTTTTAGATATGATCAAATTTTGTGGTGAAAATATAGAAGTATTTTAATAATGTATCACCAAAGTGGTGAACAATCATATAATGGTGTTTGAGATTCACAGATTCACATATACATACTAACAATTATTTCTTGTATATAGTCATGTAATAAATACTATTAACTTGAATTCAGAAAGCTTGGCTTCCCAAATTATTTTATTTTTGAGAAAGTATTAAGAATCCAGTGTCTTAGATTTATCCTTATAACAGTTTACACATGTATGATCTAATTTTAAATAAATATTTTGGTTCCCTGGTAGCTAAATATACTTGGGTAAAGTCCAAAATATATTATGAATAAGTCTACAATGAGATATGGTAATATATCAAGTATTCAAAATTTACATTTTCTGTATTATGGTATATAAAATTTTAACAAGTAGTACTACATTATAAGTAACGTATTTAGAAGTTACATTTTCTTATCTTAGAAGGAATTATACATTAAAATATTTATGGAGACCTTATAAAAGTCAAATGTGTTATATTATTAATTTCAATTAGAATTGTTAAAATAGTCCATACGTAATTGTTATAAGAGGGCTGCCTAGATATAAAAAAAAGTCTCTAACTTCTATCTCAGGCGTATCACTCTGCCTTCATTATTTTATAGTGAGCACCGGGGATTTGAGAACCATTCCTATTATCACCAAACACATGTGGGTTTGAGCTCAGAAAGAATGTGATACTGACTTATTTCAAGGGAATTTAAGAATTTTCAAAATTTAAAAACACAATCTTTAAAGTGCCAAACTCCTGGAAAAAAATAATGATGGTTTACATCGGGAGTAGCAAACAAGTGGCATGGCTTATAGCCCACAGACCTATTTTCCTTAGCTAGCACAGTGTTAGAAAGATTAATTTTATATTAGTATGTACATAGCTATTCCAGGTTGCTAGGACCTTATCATTGCTAGTTGTTTTATTATTTTTTTACTTTTTTAATTTTTTTTATTTCATGGTATTATGAAAGCACAAATATTTTGGTTACATTTTATGTCTTTGCCTCACCCAAGAGAGGGTTAGAGGCATGCCCTTCCCCTCTACAATGCTCCCCATATCCTTTAGTTGTGGGTTCACCCTCACATCCCCCAATCCCTGGAGAATATTACTGCCACGTGAGCACCGTAGTGTTCATCAGTTAGTACCAATTTGATGGCGAGTACAAGTGGAGCCCATTCTTCTGATCTTGTGATACCTCACTCGGATAATGGGCTCAAGTTCAATCCAAGAAAATATAAGAGGTGCTAGATCACTGTCATTTCTTATACTTGAGTAATATTCCATTGTATACATGTACCAAATTTTAATAATCCACTCATGAATTGACCAGCACCTGGGTTGTTTCCACATCCTTGCAACAGTGAATTGTGCTGCCATAAACATTCGGGTGCAGATGTCTCTATTATAGCATATCTTTTGCTCTTCTGGGTAGATGGGCTGTTTCACTCAATTTAAAACATCCATTTGCCTCCATAAGGGCATGTATTTGCAGAGCATTGGTTTTAAGAAGGGAATTCATAATTTAAGTTAAATTATGCCATTTCTAAGTAAAATGAAAATAACATGACTTTCTATCGAAATGGGGTATTATACCTAATATTATTTTAACCATTTATTCATTTACTGTGGGATCATATAGAAACACATTTTAAAGGAGGTAAGATAAAGCAAAATATGGTGGACAGTTTTTTTCAACACCCTTATAGATCTTTTTTTTTCCCTCTTCATGTCTCTTAGCCACATTCAGTGCACAATGTCATTTCATTTTCCTGTGTCTCATCAAAAATTACTGACTTTAGGCATGTTCTTCCACAGAAAAATTTATTCCAATATTCAATCTTTCTTTTACCTAAACCTTTTCTTCCCCCTTCTATTTTTCCTTCTTTCTGCTTTCTTCTTTTCCTTCAGGAATATACATTTCAGTAGGAAGAAGTGTGTGTGTGTGTGTGTGTGTGTGTGTGTGTGTGCGTGCATGTGTGTGTGTGTGTATGTGTGTGCAGTAGACAGGCTAAAATAATGTGTTATTTTAAATACTATAAATAATGCTTTTCCATCCCTACAAATGAGTATTTTAGAAATTCTACCATTTAAAATAAAGAAAAAGGTTAATTCTGACACTAGAACATAAAATCACATCACATCTCAAAATACAAATGTAATTTTTCAGAAATGGGGGTGCTTAGTAAAAATCATTGGTATTGGATTTGATATTTAAGGCACACTAAAAATTCAGTAAACAATCATTGTCATACACTGAGCTCTTCCATTACTATGTCAGATACTAAGCTGGATTGCTCTACAATAATTGCAGTGGCTGAATGAACTCACTGTCATAGCAATATCCATGCAGGCAAGGGCTGGAACTGCACTCGTTGACGTTGATCTCACAGCGTGTACCTGCAAAGCCCTTTCCACACTGGCACTGGAACCCAAAGGGAAACATTTCCAGATCCATTTTCTCTATACACACAGCACCATTCTCACAAGGATTACTAGCCTCACAAGGCCCAAATTCACAGTGAGAACCTGGAAAGGAAAGAATCAAAGCGTCAGTGCTTATCTAATGAACCAGTCATGCAACTACTGTCATTTACCTGGCATATTTCAGCATAAATGCATCCAATTTAGTCTCGATTCTTTCCATATTATCATTTTGACTCTCTGTCTCTCTCTCTCTCTCTGCATTACGATTTAAGACAGAAATGTTATTTATGATTTCTATGCCTCATCTAACAAAGTACCAGCAGGCAGCAATGTTAAGTGACAGCATTTTAAAAAATTTCTATTTTGTTTCTTTATACTTTTCACCTCTTGTTCAAAAATGTTCTCAGAAGACATTGCAATTAAGAAAGTACATTATTAATGATTTAATGCTTCCTGTGCTTTGTTTCTCATACCCTGGAGGTTGCTATCTCTATAAGCTTTGCTTGATAGATTGGTTGCTATCCGCAAAACAAGTAAACAATGAAAAAAAGAACATTATAGTAAGCCTTTAATCTTAATAGGAACACCTCAGTCCTGAAAATATGTTTTATCTTTTACTCAGAAAATGTAACTAGATAAAGTGATTGCCATTGTGTGAAATGCACAGAAGCATTTAGAGATAAGAAACAGAATGCCTTGATCCAAGGGAATCCATATCAACCAAAAGTTATGTTTACATATCACCAACTTATTCATCAATGCAAAATGACTATTCAGGTATCAGTTTTCAAGGCATAGTATAAATATTTAGATATTAGCTCTTTGTAAAGTATTTAAATAATAGCATTTATTCACTAAAATGTATAGGACATATGTACAAACATAAGTTCTAAAAGCGCCTGGCTAAATACTTTAAAGAAGAAAATGTACAATAATCCTTAAATTCTTAAAATTCTCAGATTTTCTCAGTAATTTCACAACTACAGGGATGAAAGTATAATAAAAAAAATTAGGATAAAGAATGATGTTTTTAAAGTTGAGAAGTATAGTGGCAGGTTGAAAATTCAAAAACTTTAGAATCCCTGTAATTCTCCCAATTATGACCACGAGAAAAAAGGTTAGAGGGCCTAGCTAGAAGCTGGGGAAAGTATGAACAATGTGTATAGAGTGAAGGAACCAAAATGATGTAGTTAGTGTCCATAAAGTAAGAGCAATAAAAATTCAAAACTCTCAAGACTTCAATTTCCAAATACAGTCAAAAAAAAAAAAAGTAAAGATACAAAACTACTTCCTAAAATAATCCTTCAATAAAAAAATTTATTAAGTGGCTACTTTTTGAAAGAGCTACATTAAGTAGTGTAGAGGAATTCAAATAGAAATAGACCTCTTCCTTGTCCTTAAACCATTATGACATTGAAATGTATCACAAATGATATATTTCTGGATACTATTTTATCATAATGAAAGTATTAACTTTTTTTTGTAAAATAAGGGAAATTGCATTGAACAAACATCTGCCACAGATGCATAAAAAATGAATGAATTGTTATTAACAAAAAGTTCTTATGCATACACTTTTTTTCTAATTACCTACTTCTAAATATTTAATTATGAGACGAGGTATTTTTCTTTGCCAGTGGGAAGTGAATTTAGCTGTCATTTTGTAAATAATTTCATGCATATAATCCATTCTGTAGCTGAACAATAATTCATACTCATATTTAAGAAAACACATATGATATTCTCTTTTGCAAAATACATATGAATTCACTGTACTTCCACATCATGCTAATTTGTATATTAATTCAGCATACAAATATGAAACGGGCACCTACAATGTGGCAAGCATTGTGTTAGATGATGGGGTTATAAACAACAAGGGGTCCAAATAGGCAATTAAATCAATATAGTGTAATAAGGTGTAAACATGGTCAATTTCTCATGTTAATGAGTCACTGTGGTGGGTAGAATTCTAATATAGGCCCCAAGATTCCCACCACTAATGTACATGTCCATATAATTCCCTCCCTTTAAATGCAGGTGAGATTTGTGAATATAATAGAATATCACTGCCATAATTATGTTATGTTATATTGAAGAAAGGATTTGTGAATATAATTATAAGGTCCCTAATCAACAAAGAGTCTATCAAAAAAGCAAGATTATCCTGGGTAGGCCTGACCAAATCATGTGACAGTTTAAAGAAGTCAGAGACATTGTCATATTTGAAGAAGCAAAATGAAAACTGTGTTGTAAAGAGTGCCACATGACAGGAAATGGCAGATGGTCCCTAGGAGCTGAGAACACTCTGGGTAGACAACCAGTAAGGAAGCAAGACTGGAGTTCTAAAACCACAAGGAAATAGAGTCTACCAACAACCAGTAAGTTTGGAAGAGGAACCTGGACCTTAGATTAGCTCACAGCCCTGGCCAACAGCTTGATTTCAGCCTTGTGAGACCGTGAGCAGAGAACCCAGCTAAGCCATGCCCAGACTTCTGATTTACAGAAATTACAAAATAATAAATGAGGGTTGTTTTAAGTATTTAAGCTTATAATAACTTGCTATTCAACATAGAAAACTAACAGAGTCAAGTACAAGGGTGACTGAGGCATCCTAAGTGCTACTGGAAAGCTTTCTGAACAGATGATATTTAGAGTGAGTCCTAAAAATTTACCATACATTATTAAGGTTATGCATGGCAGATACAGAAGGCATGGTGACAGCTTTCTATTATAAAAAGATGAAGGCCAGAAGCTGAGAAAGTTCAGGAAATTGAAAACAAGTCATTGTAAATGGAACGCAAAATTCAAGAAAGAAGGAAATGCATTAGCACATTTCACTGACCATAACGTGCCACTGAGTTTAAGGGAGCTTTATCTTATGTACCATTAAGGGTAGTGTGATAGAAGGAATAATGCCCGCCCACTCCCTTCACTACTCTCCCCCTCAAAGATAACTGGAATTTCTCAGTTCCAGAAACCTGTGAATGCTACCTTATACAGCAAACAGGAATTTGCAGATGTGATTAAATCAAGGATTTAATGACATGGTGAGATTATCCTGGTTTATTTGGGTAGGCCCTAAATGTAATCATAAGGGTCCTGCAAGGGCCATTCCAAGAGGGAGGCAAGAAGTTAAAAAAGGAGGGAGGAGAAATGAAGATGAAAACAAGACTTTCCTGATGCGAGGAAGGGGCCATAAACCAGGGAATACAGGTAGTCTCTAGAAGCTGGGAAAGGCAGTGAAATAGAAGTCTTCAGAAAGAAGGCAACCCTGCAAAACCTTCTTTTAGATTTCCGGCCCCCAAAACTATAAAATGATAAACTTGTGCAGTTTGTAGTGTGTGACAATTAGTTCTAGCAATCATAGGAAACTAACGTGGAGAGCAAAAGCTGCCAGTTAAATTTTGACAGTGATTAAAATATTATTATTTAACGATATCATTAAGATATACTTACTGTGAAAATGCATCCCCATTTCAAAGATGTTCGTGTTAATATGTGATATGTTAGTTCGTACACTAATATGTGATAAATACAAGGATGTGTTAAATGAAATTCACTAATTTGAACTATCTCTGTAGATTGGGACAAGATCCTAAAAAGCTTTGTGATCCATAGGTCTTAGACCTTTGTGCATTGAGGAGATATTGAAAGGTTTCCTAAAAAAGCGGTAAAGAACTGTAGTTAGTCTTCTCACACTGAGAATCACACTGCATTTCTTAGTTGTATTTAAAAAATAAATGTTTCTTTTTTGCCTTCAGGTTTTCTTTTGCTGAAAATTATATTTTTGTAAAGTTAAGAAACTAAAGTGATATACATTTTATTTGCATACATATTCAGTAGGAAAAATGTAAAACCTGTTTTCATTAGTTTCCTTTTACAATGATGTCATCAATTCAGAAAATCACAAGTGCTAAGGTTTCCACTGAAGTTGTATTGCTAGCAGAAATGTGCATTTACCTCTAAATGGAAAACTATAAAAGAACCATATTTTTCCTCTAATTGAAATTTGCATCAGTCAAATTAGTACGTCACATTTAAGTGTATGAATAACATTTAGTATCAAGCTCTCTATGATGTTAAATTTCTTAAAAAACAATACTGTTTTAAGAACACTAAGTGAATATAAATGTTTATAACAATATGAAAATGCTAAACATGACTCCATATGTCTAGTAGTTTGAATTTTTCTTTATGATAATTTAGACAAACTTAAAGAAAAAAGGCTGTTTAAAATGTTTAACATGATAGCAGGATTCAGATATTTATAAAAACATGGCAATGTTTGAAGTACTTAAATAATGGGTTAAAGGCAATATTTCTATATAGGAGGTGTCATATAGAATGTGTAAATAGCGAAACAAAGACATAGTAGCATCCACCATAAAGATAAGTAGAAATCAAGTTACCCAACTTCTACAATCTGCAACAATTTGAAAAGATTAGGCTGGATATTATAAATTCCATGAAGAACTACTATTTATACACTATGTATCTCTTGAGTATGTAAACAGTAGTTCTTCATGGAGCATACCTCAGTATATTAAAAATATGTACTCTTTACATTTTCATAAAACTCATTATGAATCTATTATCCAAATTCTAAGAAAAGACAATGCTTTTTACTAAACAGAAGGGCAAACTGACACTATATATGTTTAATGAACATTAGGTGGTAATGGATGTTAGGTGGACATTTTGTGAGTTGTAAAAGATCAGTGATGGTTGTTATCTGTTATCCAGAAATTTCATGTAGATCAATGAAACCAGAGCAATGGTTTTTTGGGGGGGAGAAGATACTGCTTTTCCTTTTCCCTCCTGACTGCCCAGCCCTTACTTAAGTTGTGCAAATTTCTTCTCAAATCTGGCAATGATCAGTGAGACAGGAACCAATGGAAACAACCACATTTTTCCAATAATCTGTAGAAATAATATTCTAATGGCAAATGTTAGGATGTATTTTTATAAATATTGCTCATAAATTGAAATCTATAAATTTTATTTATTTATTTATTCAACTCTGAGAAAGCAGATTAGCTTTCCAGGTTGAATTCAAACACACAAAATCAATTACTTTAATTTTAATTTCATAATTTATTCAGAATTTTCATAATTCTTTAGACAAAGCATACCTTCAAGTAGCAATAAAAAAAAGAAAAGATCACTCCACAGAGGACATAGTACAATGGAGGGAGGGATAAATGGAGATATGTTGCAGGAAAGTTTTTATATACTAGAAATTAAGTTAGCACTAATTTGAACAAAATTGTTTTAACATGCTTAATTGTAATCTCCAGGAAATATAGTAAGAAGATAACTAAAAACCAATGTAGGCAAAGAAATAACAAGGGAATCAAAATTGTACTCTAGAATATGTTTATTAAGACAATAATGGAGACTAATGGAACAAAAACAGATAAGACATATAGAAAAAGTAGCAAAATGATAGCTATTAATCCTCCATTATCAGTAATTATATTACTTGAAAGAAGCTAGTCTCAAAAGATCACATATTGTATTTATATTAAATGTCCAGGATAGGCAAATCTATAGAGGAAGAAAGCAGATTAGTAGGGCGGGAAATGTGGAATGACTGCTAATGATTACGTTATGAGTTTTATTTTGGTGGTGACCAAATGTTCTCATTAGATTATCATGATGATGGTTGCATAATTCTGTGAATATGCTAAAATCCATGGAATTATTTACATTAAAGAGGAAAATTTTATGGCATATGAATTTTATCTAAATAAAGCTATTAAAATATAGTAAAGTAATATTCTTTTTTTAATAACATTAACTGATATCCCTGTTAAATCTTGGTTGGTCTCAGTTACCTTATTCATTACTTGGTTCAGGCGAAGATTCAATACCATATATACAATAAAAAATTCAATGGAATTCCTGAATGACTTTTTTTCTGAACTGTTGAAGCAGATATTCTACTTTAAAACTAAAGACAATTTGAATTTCAAAAGCTAGGGTTTTGAGGGAAAAAAATTGTTTAAACCGTTGTTGTAGTGGTTGTTTTTGTTGTTCTTGACACAGTGGAAGTGGCAGTGGATATACTACTGCCACTGAAATAGTTTGTCTATCCAAAAGAAATAAGAGAAGAAAGAGAAAAAAAATCCTAGTTTCCACAATTTGCAGGAAGAAAGAGAACTGAAAGACACACCCGTAAAAAGCCTATCCTTTACAGGGCCATCTTCTAGTTTTGAAAACAGTTGAGGCAGCATGGGTGGACATAGGAACTCCCCAGTTAGACATCCAAGGACAGAGGAGACTTAGCTTTGCTCATAGCCTGAAATCACGTGATCAGTCTTACGAAGAGTATGCACCCATAGTTTTGGGGCAAAAATAAGGTAGAAGTGAAGTATCACAAGAACAGATAAACAAGCGCCACATGTACTCACTGTTAGATTGGTACTAATTAATCAACACTTACATGCACACATGGAAGTAACATTCGTAGGGTGTTCGGCAATTGGGGGGAGTGGGGAGAGGATGGGCAAATTCACACCCAATAGGTATGGGTGCATGATGTTGGGGGGTTGAGCATGCTTGCAGCTCTGACTTGGGTGGTGCAAAGGCAATATATGTAACCAAAGTGTTTGTACCCTCGTAATAGTCTGAAATAAAAAAAAAAAAAAGTAGAAATGGCAGTAGGGCAGTCAAATGGCAATAGACAGATGTGGATGTAGCCTGTCCCTGCATACTACCAATACTGCTGCTGCCATCTTGTTAGCAGAAAGATAAGACGACTCCTAAATTTTTTGGAGTGAGTGTGCTGACATGTTTTCCAGGGAGGCTTTCTTCAGGGAAGGATGGAATGGTTCTCTAGCAGAGGTCTGAAGGGTTGAAGCTTTGATTTTGCTAACCAAGGGGATTTACAGGGTGAATTAGCAATTATGAAAGCTAAAGTGAAGACAGATTAGGGGATAAGGTAAGCTTGAGAAAATGAGAGAATCATCTTAGAGGGACCAAGAAAAGAGAACAGGTCACAGTTTATTTCAATCTTGATGTCACAGAGGAGGACACTATCATGACAGAAGAGGGCAAACAGACCAATCACAATGAGAAATTTCAATAGACTCCAGAGAAAACTCAGTTACAAAACAAAAATTAAACAGTTTTCTTCAAGCCATTATATTATGTAAACCACCTACAAACTCAGATGACACAGTGAAGAGAGGAAAAATAATCAGAGGAGGGAGAAACCCCCAAAGCACAGTGTATTATCACAAAAGAAGTCAGCATTTACCTGGGAATAACCAACCATTTTGCATCACTCATATTAATTGACCACATATTAATGACTATATATTAAGGACCACATTACCATTAATAGTAAGAATGAATTTTATGTCCTCAGCAGTAATAGGGCATCCAATATTATGTCAAGATCAAATATAAAAGGAAGTTGCTTGTCTATAAATTGACATTTTTAATACTCTACATCTTGGTCTCAGTATATAAACTTCAATATGCTGACCTTCGATTTAATGAGGGGCATGCAAGCTTGGGGACAACCGCCTCTTACTTCGTACTGCTATGATATGTTGCACAATATTGGGGGATTAGTATCAGTTGGAAATAATATAAAATATTTTGCTTCATAAGTAGAATAGTAAGCATTTATCAGGGAACACATTCTAGGAGTTCAGTTTAGCTCCTTGCCTATTCATTTTTCCAAAGCCATATCTTAATCCCACTGACAGGGTTAAATTTTTCAAGATTTTTTTCTTTTTTTCTGAGAGAAGACATTTAAATTCAAATTCTGGATTAAAACATGGTACATAGCAGTCCAATACATTAAACAATCTCAAGTGAAAAAATGGTTGGTGAGATTAAAACCTTGAAAAGTAGAATAATACCAGTTAAGACCAAAGGAGTCTCGGGTTGTGACACACCACAGCCCTCTTTCATAAAGCAAAAACAAACTTCAGTCTCCCCAGTGGTCTTATTTTGTCATCACATTTTACAAAACTAACTTAAACTTTGGAAAATAGTTATTCATGTAAATCTGTAGCTTTTATAAACTTCTATTGTGATAAATAAAGCTTAAAGATAGCAACATAATGAAAACATTTCTGGTGTTCATATAGTTAGGGAATTTTGATTCACTAAGGAGGCACATGTGATTTTAGGTAACATTCATAAGGATAATAATTCCTTGGAACTTAAAGTGTTCCAGGTACTGTTTTAAGTGTTTTCTACAGCCAACTCATTTTGTCCTCACAAAGAACCTGAGTGGGTACTGTATTATCCCCACATTTGGGTGAGGAAGTGGAGGGCACGGCAATGGCGGGAGGGAAGGCGGGCTTCTGCCCAGGCCCACAACCCGAGTCTGTGAATTCAGTCTCAGGGCAGTGCTGCTCTCCATGACCCCAGTTCTCCAAAACTCTGTTTCTTTTAACCTTCAGATATTGTAGATATTTTCATGTAAATAAACTTAAATTAAAAATCTATTTTTTGCTTCCTATTTCACCACATAGTTGCACAAAAGTTGGAAATAATAGATTTTGATGAGTATCATTGCTTTAATTCCTGAGCTCCTATGCAAGCAATAGATTCATATGGCTTTTAAAAAATATCCCAAATATGAAGTTCTAAGAACTAATATTTTCTATTGTTTGAAAGTGCTCTAAGGTGATTTTTAAAATAACCTTGGAAAAGGTAAGCTATACCTGCAAACTTTCACTAAGTATTATAGGTCAAATGATTAGTTTCAGCAATTTCATGCCATAAATCCTCAACTAGAGTGATTAAGGGTAGTCAATTTAGGTTAAAGACTTAAATTGAATCAGACAGAAGCAGATAAATACCTATATCTTATTCCTACGTAAGATAAGTCTTCTAGCATATGAAAAACATTACTATATTTTGAGAAATGTTAATTCACATTTAAATTTACAAGGAAATATTCTTACTAATATTTTATAGATTGCTTAATAGAGTGTATTTGTCTCTGTCATAAAATTGAAAATCAATATATATTACCCACAAAATATACGTTTGATAAACCACACTTAGCTGTAGCAAATTTTAAGAGCTCCAAGTTCCCTCAAATCTATTACGTTAAACACTTAAACCATCAAATGTCAAAAAAGGAGCAATTGCATATTACTCACTTAAAACAACATAGGGGAAAAGCACATATCATATTTACTAAAAATTGCAGTGATGAAAATGAATTGATTTTAAACAAATGAGTTTTAATGAATGTATAAATCGGGATCCCTTCTTCGCTGAGAAATGCAAAATGTTTTCTAACCTATTTAATTTGCCTTCATGCATTTAGAGAATGTAAGTTATTAAGGAAGAAAAAATATTTGGAAAGAATTATTTTTTAGCAAATGTACAATATGTGCACTTGGTGTAAGATTTTAACTCTGGGAGACATGACAGTCCCACCATCAACGGAGACAGTTTGGGTTGCTTTGCTTCACGAGCATTTAGTATTGCGTCATTTGGTTTTTGTTTGTTTAATTTTAGCCATTCTAACAGGTGTGCAGTGATTACTGTGGAATACTAAGATAAATTTTGTTAACTTTTAATTATAATATTGCTTAAAGCTCACAGAAAAATTTAAAAATAGTGCAAGAAACTTTAATATTGTACTCAGAGTCCCAAATTGTTTATATTTTTCTATATTTGCCTTAATACTTCCTCTTTGTTTACTTATATATATTACATGAATTTCTAGTATATTACATGGTATATTGTCTATATCATAGGCAATGCTTTTTGTGAACGATTTGAGAGAATGTTTGAAGTATTATGACTCTTTACTCTTAACTGCTGCAGTGTGTATTTTCTAAGAACAATGTAGTATCTTACATCTTCACAGTACAATTATTAGAATCAACACTATTGACTATAGTTAATGATAATATATAGTGTTCTTGAAAATTACCAAGAGAGTAGAGTTTAAGTATATGGACCTTGATATTTTAATAACAGTCACATAATTTTGTGAAATGCCCTTCAATTTTTGTTTATCTGAAGTTGTCTTTTGATTTAAATTCAGGTTTTACATATAATACTTTCGGAAGAAATAAAACAGAAGTGATATGGTGTCCTCAGTGCATCTCAGGGGACATTTTAATTTAGTTTGTTCTAATATTTGTTATGTTGTTCCAATAAAAACTTATAATTTGTCCATTAGAACTTAATAATTTTAGAGAGTTATTTTGGAATGATGTATATAAATCCTGTTTCTTAGGAACTTCTCACCCACTAGTTCTAGCAATCATTGATGATTTTGTAACTGTCATTACTTTCACATATGTGTTAATTTTCTGCTATAAGGGAGACCTTTCCTTTACACCTCTCCATGTATTTGTCTATTTTTCAATTTACCTTATATTTACATAAGAATTGACTCATTTATTATATTATTCAGTGAATTATAATCCATTAACTTTATTACTTTTTCCCTGTTTGCAAACTTTGTTTTTAATAATCAAAATTTGCTAAAAGCTGAAGTTTCTTTATTAATTTTTAATTATTATGGGTACATAATAGTTGTATATATTTATAGGGTACATGTGATGTGTTGATACAAGCATACAAGGTGAATTAATCAAATCAGGCTAACTGGGGTATCCACCATCTCAGGCATTTATCATTTCTTTATATTAGGAATAATCTAATTCCACTCTTTTAGCTATTTTAAAATATACCCTAACTTATTGTTGATTATAGTCACTTTTTTATGCTATCAAGTATTGTTCATTTTATCTAACTATCTATATTTTTGCACCCATTTTTAATTCAAATTTCAAATTTTCTCATGTTTAGACATCGGAAGTCTTTTCCAGCTGTCCCCTGAGTCCTTTTGATAAATTCTCATTTTTTTTTGGAGCATTTCTTTACCTTATAATGCAAAAAAGATATTTAAGGCTTATCTTATATCTTCTCTGCTCCAGACATGGAATTTATCTTTTCTCTAAAAAACCATGGTTCCTTTAAGTAAAGAATGATATTTAGAAATCAAGATCTGGGTAATGAGAGTACTTACTCATCAAGGGACAGAGATAGGAAATATTGATATATGTATGTGTGTGTATGCATACATATAAAACATATATGCATATATTTTTATCTATTGATGTATATATATGTGTAGACATATGTACGCAGACACATACATATGAGCACATATCAGGTTCATACTGATCATTATACAACATGGGTTTGAGTGGTGTAGGTCCGCTTATTCGCGGATTTCCTTTAAAAAAGTTACACCACCTATGCCTGCCTCCCCTTCCACTCCTCCACCCCTTTCACCCCTGCCACCCCTGAGATAGCAAGCCCAATTCTTCATCTTCCTCCTTTTCCTCAGCCTACTCAATGTGACAATGACAAGGATGAAATTTATGATGATCCACTTCCACTTAATGAATAGAAAATATATTTTATCTCCCTTATGATTTTACTAATAATATATTCTTTTTTCTAGCTTTCTTTATTTTAAGAATACAGTATATAATACCTATAACATGCAAAATATGTATTAATTACTTTTAATGTTACCAGTAAAGCTTTTGGTAAACAGTAGGCTATTAAGCGTTGGTGAGTTAAAAGGTATGCACAGATTTTTAACTGTGTAGGGGTTGGTGACCCTAACTCCTACATTGTTCAACCATCATTTGCATACGATTTCATCCAATCTTCCAATAGCATTAGGCACATTATATTATAGTATAGTAAATACATGTATGTACATATATGTATACATATTTATGTTTCTATGTCTATTATTAAAAACCAAGAGCTCATACTCATACCTCCAATTTATAAACAATACCTCAGGGTGCTTTTTAATTCTCCTTTGCATATTTGCAAAATCCTTTTCCAACAGAGAAAAATCTAGCTTCCATTAATCTCAATATATTTACTAATTTGCTCAAGGATATAATACACAAGAAAAGATTTAGAATTGGTAACCAAAACCACTGCAGAAAGCAAACCTAATGAGAAATCAATTTACATTCCTGTTTTTAGCTAAAATTTACTTATAATAAATGCATAAATCCTTTCTGTACATGAGACGGGTTTTGACACATGCATATACTCTTTTAACCCACACTCCTTTAATTTATAGAACATTTCCATATACTCAGAAAATTCTTCATTCCCTTTCCCAATGAACCCTCTTCCTGGAGGCAATCAGTGATTTTTTTTTTTTTTCTATCTGTGAAAAAATATAAGTGGAATCTTACCATCGATTCTCCTTTTTTTTTTTTTTTTTTCTATTTCAGCATATTATGGGGGTTTAGATGTTTAGCTTACGTATGTTGCCCTTGTCCCTCCTCCCCTCCAAGTCCGAGTTTCAAGCGTGTCCATCTTCAGATGGTGCACATTGCACTCTTTGTTTATACACATACTGGACCCCGCCTCCCCACCCCCAACATCCAAAAGATGTTATTCTTATATGTACACTTATGTGTTGATCAGTCAATACCAATTTGATGGTGAGTACATGTGGTGCCTGTTTTTCCATTCTTGGGATACTTAGTAGAATGCGTTCCACCTCTATCCAGGAGAATACAAGAGGTGCTATGTCACCATTGTTTCTTAAAGCTGAATAGTACTCCATGGTATACATATACCACATTTTATTAATCCACTCATGTATTGATGGACACTTGGGTTGTTTCCACATCTTTGCAATTGTGAATTGTGCTGCTCTAAACATTCGGGTGCAGGTGTCTTTCTTATAGAGCATCATTTGTTCTTTTGGGTAGATGCCCAGTAATGGGATTGCTGGATGGAATGGTACTTCTACTTGTATCTCTTTAAGGTATCTCCATATTGCTTTCCACAGAGGTTGCACTAGTTTTCAGTCCCACTAGCAGTGTATGAGTGTTCCTATCTCTCCGCATCCACGCCAACATTTATTGTTTTGGGACTTTTTGATAAAGGCCAGTCTCACTGGAGATAAGCGATATCTCATTGTGGTTTCGATTTGCATTTCCCTGATGATTAGAGATATTGAGCATTTTTTCATATGTTTTTTGGCCATTATTCTGTCTTCTTTAGAAAAGTTTCTGTTCATGTCCTTTGGCCACTTTTTGATAGGGTTGTTTGATTTTTTCTTATTGATTTTCCTGAGTTCTAAGTAGATTCTAGTTATCAGCCCTTTATCGGATTTGTAGCATGCAAACATTTTCTCCCATTCTGTAGGTTGTCTGTTTGCTCTTGAGACAGTTTCTTTGGCTGTGCAGAAGCTTCTTAATTTGATCAGGTCCCATTTATTTATTTGGTTGTTACTGTGATTCCATTGGGGTCTTCTTCATAAATTCTTTGCCTAGGCCAATGTCTAGAAGAGTGTTTCCAACATTTTCCTCTAGAATTCTAATAGTTTCACTTCTTAGGTTTAAGTCTGTTACCCAGCATGAGTTGATTTTTGTGAGAGGTGAAAGGTGTGGATCCTGGTTCAGTCTTCTACATGTGGCTATCCAGTTTTCCCAGCACCATTTATTGGATAAGGATTCTTTTCCCCAGTGTATGTTTTTTTCTGCTTTGTCAAAGATTAGGTGGCTATATGAGGATGGTTTTATATCTGGGTTCTCAGTTCTGTTCCACTGGTCAATGGCTCTATTTTTGTGCCAGTACCAAGCTATTTTGATTACTACAGCCTTATAATAAAGTTTGAAGTCTTGTAAGTTGATACCTCCCATTTTTTTTTTATTGCCTAGAATTGCTTTCGCTATGCACGGTCTTCTCTGGTTCCATACGAAGTGTAGAATTAATTTTTCTACATCTGTGCAGAGTGATGTTGGTATTTTAATGGGGATTGCATTGAATCTGTAGATCACTTTGGGTAGTATAGACATTTTAACAATGTTGATTCTGCCGACCGATGACCATGGTATGGTCTTCCACTTGTTTACGTCCTCCGCTATTTCCTTCCTCAATGTTTCATAGTTCTGCCTGTAGAGGTCTTTTACCTCCTTAGTTAAATATATTCCTAGATACTTTATTTTTTTTGTTGCTATTGTGAAGGGAATTGAGTCTTTGATTTGGTTCTCAATATGACTGTTATTGGCATATATGAAATCCTCTGATATGCGTGTATTGATTTTATATCCCGAGACATTACTG
Organism: Indri indri; assembly: GCA_004363605.1. Lineage (NCBI taxonomy): Eukaryota > Metazoa > Chordata > Mammalia > Primates > Indriidae > Indri > Indri indri. The sequence continues at coordinate 40,719 of RJWJ010005230.1, read as the reverse complement.
AATTCATTTATCAACTCCAGGAGCCTCTTGGTTGAATCTATGGGGTTTTCTAGGTATAATATCATGTCATCAGCAAATACTGAGATTTTGATCTCTTCTGTTCCCATTCATATGCCTTTAATTCCACTCTCTTGCCTGATTGCTGTGGCCAGGACTTCCAGCACTATGTTGAATAGAAGTGGAGATAGTGGGCGACCTTGTCTGCTTCCGGTTCTAAGTGGGAATGCTTTCGATTTTTCCCCATTCAGTATGATGTTGGCCGTGGATTTGTCATAAATGGCTTCTATCATTTTTAGGTAAGCTCCATCTATGCCTATTTTGTTAAGCGTTCTTATCATAAAAGGGTGTTGAATTTTGTCAAATCCTTCTTCTGCGTCTATTGAGAGAATCACATGTTTTTTGTTTTTGCTTCTGTTTATGTGGTGAATTACGTTTATAGATTTGCATATGTTGAACCATCCCTACATGTCTGGAATGAAGCCCACTTGGTCATGATGGATTATTTTCTTAATAAGCACCTGGATGCAGTTAGCTAGAATTTTGTTGAGAATTTTTGCATCTATATTCATAAGGGATATTGGTCTGTAGTTTTCCTTTTGTGTTGCGTCCTTTCCTGGTTTTTGTATCAGGGTTACATTGGCTTCATAAAATGTGTTGGGGAGGAATCCATTCTTCTCAATGTTGTGTAATAATTTCTGCACCAAGAATTGGTAGGCACCAATTCTTCTTTGTAGGTGTGGTAAAATTCGGGTGTGAAACCATCTGGTGTGGGACTTTTCTGTTTTGGAAAGTTTTTTATTGCTGTTTCAATTTCAGTCCTTGATATTCATCTGTTCAGGAATTCTATTTCTTCCTGGTTGAGCCTAGGGAGGCTGTGTGTTGCTAAAATTAGTCCATTTCCTCCACATTTTCCAGTTTGTGTGTGTAAAGGTTTTTGTAATATTCATAAATTATATCTTGAATCACCATGGCATCAGTTGTAACTTATCCTTTTTTGTTCCTGATGGAGCTTATCAGGGATTTTTCTTTTCTGTTTTCGTTAGTTTAGCCAAAGGTGTGTCAATTTTGTTTATTTTTTCAAAGAACCAACGTTTTGTTTTATTAATCTTCTGTATAGTTTCCCTGTTGTCAATTTCATTTAGTTCTGATTCGATCTTAATTATTTCCCTTCTTCTGCTGGGTTTGGGGTCGATCTGTTCTTCTTTTTCCAGTTCCTTGAGTCAATTCATTAGGTCGTCTATTTGTGATCTTTTTGACTTCTGGATATAGGCATTTATGGAAATAAACTTTCCTCTCAGGACTGATTTGGCTGTGTCCCACAGATTTTGATAACTCGTGTCATCTTTGTCATTTAGTTCAAAGAATCTTTTGATTTTCCTCTTTACTTTCTCATTTATGAAGGAATCATTAAGCAGAAAGTTGTTTAATTTCCATGACTTTGTGAAGAGATGAGAGTTTCTGTTGGGGTTGATTTCTGTTTTTATTCCACTGTGATATGAGAGGATTCATGTTATGATTTCTATTTTTTAAAAATTTTTTGCGACATGCTTTGTATCCTAGAATATGTTCATTCTTAGAGAATGTCCCGTGAGCTGATGAGAAGAACATGTATTTACTGGTTTTTGGGTAGAATGTCCTGTAAATGTTAGGCAAGCCCATTTGTTTTAGAGTTGTGTTTAAGTCCATTATTTCTTTGTTAATTTTCTGTTTGGAGGATTTTTTCTGTGCTGTCAGTGAGGTGTTGAAGTCTCCGACTATTATAATGTCGCTGTCTATCAATTTGTTTAGATTAAGTAGTTTGCTTTATGAATCTGGGTGCACCTAAGTTGAGTGCATACATATTTAGAATTGTTATGTCTTCTTGTTGAACTGTACCCTTCACCATTACATAGTGACCCCCTTTGTCTTTCATTACTTTTCTTGATTTAAAAACTAAGTTATCTGAGATCAAAACTGCCACACCAGCCTTCTTTTGGCTACCATTTGCTTGAAATATTGATTTCCATCCCTTTACTTTGAGTCTAAATGCATCCTTGCAGGTTATATGCATTTCCTGGAGACAGCAGATGCTTGGCTTGTTTTTTTTTTTTTTTTTTTTTTTTTTTTTTTTTTTTTTTTTTTTTTTTTTTTTTTTTTTTTTTTTTTTTAAATCCATTCATCCAGCCTATGTCTCTTGAGAGGGGAGTTCAAACCATTCACATTTATTGAGAGAACCGATAAGTGGGGTGAATTACTGTTCATTCTTTTGTGTTGCATTTTGTTGCTTTGTTTTCTCTCTTGACCCATTGTGGAATCTAGCCTTTGATCTTTAACTTTTGAGTGGTTTCACATTCCACAGTGTTTATTGTGTTGATCCTTGTGTAATTCTGTTTGAGTACTTCTTGGAGATCTGTTCTTGTCTTGGTGAATTCCCTCAGTCTTTGCTTATCTGAGAATGTCTTTTTTCTCTTTCATATATGAAACTTAGCTTAGCATGGTACAAGATTCTAGGCTGGGCGTTATTCTGTTTCAGAAGAGTGAGAATGGGGCCCCTGTCTCTCCTTCTTGTAGGGTTTCAGTTGAGAAGTCTGGAGTTATTCTGATGGGCTTTCCTTTGTATGTTACTTGTTTCTTTCACCTTATAGCTCTTAGAAGGGCCTCTTTAGTGGATATTTTGGTCAATCTGATGACTGCGTGACGTGGTGTCTTCCTATTTGCATTGAATCTCTCTGGGGTCCGTTGAGCTTCTTGTACCTGCATATCTAGATTTTTAGCAAGGCCTGGGAAATTCTCCTCTATTAATTCTTGAAGTATCTTATCCAGCCCTTGAGTGTTTTCTTCTTCACCTTCCAGAGTCCCTATCACCCTCAGATTCGGTTTTTTCACATCATCCCACGTTTCTTGTAGGCTTATTTCTTTTCTCTTAATTTTCTGTTCAATCTCTGTGATTGACTTATTTAATTAGAAGGAGTTGTCCTCAATCTCTGAGATTCTTTCTTCCATTTGATCTACTCTGTTCTTGAGGCTTTCCACGGTGTTTTGTAGTTTCCTGAATAAGTTCTTCATTTCCAGGAGATTGGTTTGATTTTTCAATATTTTAATTTCTTTGGTGAATTTTTCTTCTATGCCCTGGATTTTTGTTGTGGTTTCTTTGTGTTGGTTACCCATTTTTCTTGCATATCATTCAGTTTTCTTACCATCCATGTTTGAAATTCTTCTTCTGTCATTTTAGTGTTCTGATTTTGGTTAATGTCCATTGCTGGGGAGCTGTTATTCCTCTTTGGGGTGTGCTTTCCGTTTGAGTCTTCATACCTTCAGAGTTCTTTCATTGGTTCCTTCCCATCTGGATCAGTTATTCCTTCTTGCCTTTAGATTTTCATTTGGACAATGGCACACCCTGTTTAGTCTCTGAGCCAGTAGGTGGTGTTTGTGGGTGAGATTCGACCACACCCTTTATGATGAATCAGTAGATGCAGTAAAAGCGTGTGCAGGATGACCTCCCTGTCAGTAGGTGGCACTTACAGGGAGGAGCGTGCTGTTTTGGGGTCCTGTAGCTAGCTCTTGTTCCTCTAGAGAGGCCCTCTTGTGCCTCGGGTGATGGGTGGGGCCCCGGGACTTCCAGGTCTGTCCTTGTTCTCCACCTCAGTGGGGGCAGGATCGAGAGTGAGTCTGGGTGGGGCTGAGTTGAGTAAGCCTGCCCTCAGGCTCCACAACTGCTGTTAGCAGGGGTCAAAGGTCTGCTCTTTGTTTCTGTGCAAAGCTGCTGGGAGGGGCTGAAATGGCTCGACTCAGCTGAAAGTCTGGGCTTGGGGGGTGGGGCTGTCCGAGACCCACACTCTGGAGCATATCTCGCTTTCCTCCACTCTCCCCATCTCCTTGGCCTCTCCCAGGCCTCCGCCAGCAAGCAGTACCTCAGGCTGATGGATCTCCCCTGCCTGTGATGTGGGCTAGAGGTTCCCTACCCAGGATAGCAGCCTGAGCTGGGTTCACAGCCCTTTTTTGGGAGGAGGGCTTCTGCTCAGGCACACTGATCTGCCCCTGATGGCACACACTCCTCAGTAGGCTCTTTCACAGATCTCTCCTCCGTGCCCCAGGGCAGTGTGATCGTGACCTTTGTTTATGGGGTCTGGTCTTCAGACCTGTCCCCTCATCCCTGGAGATCAATCCTTTATCCTGCCAGGGGGAGGGGTGCTGGTCTTGAATCACCTACAGGGTGCCCAAGCTGGATCGATTTCATTCCACCTCGGGATTTGCCCAACTCTCCTGGAGTTCCCAGGAAGCAGCACCTGGGAGGGCTGGCAGGTAGGGAGCTCGCAATCTGAGTATCCCTCAGTCTGCTGTATGGCCCCAACATGAAAGGTCCCGTTCCTTGGAGTTGCCTCCGTGTGATGGCTAAATTGTCTCTCTGGGTACCCACGGGTAGGGAGGGGGAAGGAGAGAATGGAGTAATATGACGTCTGCCAATAGGCTCAGGTCTGAGCACTGGGAGGTGTCCCAAGGGAGCTGGGAACCCAGCGCCATGTCCGCAAGAGGCCACCGCTCACGGGTGGCAGCCGTCTCTGGGCTGGTGTCGGCATGTCTCTCCAACCACTCAGGAGCCCACCAACAGTCCGAGATGCAAGGGAGGGGAAAGTTAACTGCTCCACGTACCCTTGTCACTGGTCTCCAAGCCTCTCGGGACCTTTCTCCTTCCAGTTCTCCTCTGCAACATCTTCCCGTGTAGTCTCCTGTAGTTTCAGGCACCCTTCCTTCTGACCCTCACCCGATCTATGTTTCTCTGCTAGTTTATTTTTTTCTCTTTCTTCTAAAATTTGTCTTTTTTGCAGAGGCATCTGACTGGTGGCTTTTCTCATCCACCATCTTGGTTTCTCCTAGGTTCTCCTTTTTGTCCATCATCTTTTGTTCAGGACGATGTTTGAAAGTTTTGCGCGTGTCAGTACTTTGATCCTTCTTATCACTAATAGTCCATGGTATGTACATACTGTTAATTTATTTATTTTCACCTTAACAGACATTTGGCTTGTTTCCAGATTTGGGTTACAATGAATAAGATGGTTATAAACATTCTAAGTGGCTTTTTGTAGACAAATAACTTTCATTTAACTTGCTTATATACCTAGGAGTCAATTGTGCTTAGACAGATGTATGTTTAACTTTAAAAGTAACTTCCAAACTGTTTTCTAAAGGGGTAGGATTTTTTTTTTCATTTTAGTCTCTATCGACAATTTTATCCTCTATCACTACTGTATGAGATTTTTAGTTATTTCATATTTTAATAACAAGTTTTTATTAATTTTAGACACTTTCAAGGAATATCTACATTGGTTTTGTTTTGCTGTTCCCTGATGATTAATAATCATAAGAATTTTTTATTTGTTTTCTTTCATTGTGAATGATGATTCCAGGTATTTGCACATTTTTATTTATTTTTACTTTTTAAAATTTATTTTTAATTTTTTATTTCAGCATATTATGGGGGTACAAATGTTTAGGTTACACATGTCGCCTTTGCCCGACCCGAGTCAGAGCTTCAAGCATGTCCATTTCCCAGATGGTTTGCAATGATTTCTGTACATTGATTTTGTAACCTGAGGCTTTGCTGAATTTATCAATTCCAATATTCTCATGGCAGAATCTTTGAGGTTTTCTAGATATAAAATCATATCATCAACAAAAAGCAATAGTTTGACCTCTTCTGCTCCCATATGGATGCCAACCCCAAACCCAGCAGAAGAAAAGAAATAACAAAGATCAAAGCAGAAGTAAATGAAATTGATAATAAAAGAGTACACTGAAGATTAATAAAACAAAAGCTGATTCTTTGAAAAAATAAAGAAAATTGACATGCCTTTTGCTAGATTAACAAGAAGCAGAAAAGAAAGGACTCTAATAAGTTCAGTGAAGAATGAAAAAGGAGAAATTACAACTGATACCACAGAAATGCAAAATATTGTCTATGAATACTATAAAAACCTCTGTGCACATAAACTAGAAAACATGATGGAAATGGACAAATTCTTAGAAATGCACTGACTCCCTAGGTTCAATCAGGAAGAAATAGAATTGCTGAACAGACCAATATCAAGTATTGAAATTGAAGCAGCAATAAAAACCTTCCTAAAAAGAAAAGTCCTGGACCAGATGGTTTCACGCCTGAATTTTACAAGACTTACAAAGAAGCGCTGGTGCCTGTCCTACAGAAATTATTCCATAACATCGAGAAGAAAGGAATCCTCCCCAGCATGTTTTATGCAGCCAACATCACCCTGATACCAAAACCAGGAAAGGATACAACCAAAAAAGAAAACTATAGACCAATATCCTTTATGAATATAGATGTAAAAATTCTCAACAAAATCCTAGCAAACCAAATTCAGGTGTTTATCAAGAAAATAATCCATCACGACCAAGTGGGCTTCATCCCAGAGATGGAGGGGTGGTTCGACATATACAAATCTATAAATGTAACTCCACACATAAATAGAAGTAAAAATAAAGACCATATGATCTTCTCAATAGACACAGGAAAAGCATTTGACAATATTCGGGACCTTTTTATGATACGAATGCTTAACAAAATAGGCATAGACAGGACTTACCTAAAAATGATACAAGCCATATATGACAAACCCACAGCCAACATCATACTGAATGGGTCAAAATTGAAAGCATTTCCACTTAGAAGTGGAACCAGACAAGGTTGCCCTCTATCACCAATTCTATTCAACATAGTGCTGGAAGTCATAGCCAGAACAATCAGACAAAGGAAGGAAATCAAGGCATGCACATTATTTTTAGTGTTTTGCTTTATTTTATTGAATTCTAGGTGCTTTGTGTACAGTCCACCTTGATTCCTTTGTTAGACGTATGTTTACATGTATTTTATTAGACATGTGTTTGTATATGCTTACCTATTTTCTTAATGGTATCTTTGGTGAACAAAAATTTAAATTTTGTTAGTCTGAATTGTCATTTTTTTGTAATTGTTTTTGATCTCTTTACATTTTCTAAAAAAAAAAAAAAAAAAAAAAGCATCCTGCTAGGTCATGAAGAGATTCTCCTATATTTTCTCCTTAAAGCTTTATAGTTTTAGCTTTTACATAATGATCGATGATCGTCTAAAATTAATATCTTTGTGTATGGTGTGAAGTAGAATTCACTTTCATTTTTCCCATGAGAATATCCACTTTTTCCATTATCCCATTTTGAAAAAAAAAAAAAAAACTTTTATTTTCCTATTAGTGCTTTGGATACTTTGTGGAAAATAAATTAATTGTATATGTGATTCTATTTCTAATATTTTTCATTTTTGATCGAATTGTTATTGGCCAATAACATAACTTTCTTGAGATCAAATTATGAAGTCAGATAGAATAATTTCTTGAGGCTTATTCTTTTATTTCAATAGATTACTTTTGTCATTATAGGTTTATAGGTTTCCATAGTTTAAACCAAGTCATCAATTTTTTCATAACCTCTACTTGCATTATAATAAGGAATATATTGAATCTATGAATCATCTTAACCATAGTCATTCTTCCAATATATGGTTAGGTTACATTTTTCCATCTCATGTATCTTCTTTAATGTCCTTCATTAATGCTTTGTGGTTTTCTGCATAAATACTTTCCTTTTCCTATTTTTTCAAAATATTAACTTTAAGTATTCTATGCTTTTGCAGGTTTTGTAAAAATAATTTTTAGAAAGTTTTATTTTCTAATCTCAACCTAAGCCTAATGCTATGATAGAGGAAGACTCTTAGCGTCTTAGCAGAGAGTATACATTTTATATCTGAAATGTTTGTGTTACAGAATCTTGCAAAGGTGTTACTCTGGCAATTTTGGACTATGGATCTTAAGAGACTGGCATTTTCTAATTTATTTCTCTTGAAATGCTTGCCCTAGAGCAAGCTCTTAACCTCAGCACTAATGACATTTTTACCAGTTACGTTTTTGTTGTTTGCAACTTTCTTATTCATTGTAAAGTGTATAGCACCCTAAACTGGTAGCTAAAACAACAGAAATTTATTCTCTCACAGTTCTAGAGATTAGAAGTCCAAGATCAAGGTCTTGGCCAGATTGTTTTTTTCTGAGGAACACGAGAAAGAATCTCATCCACAATTCTCCCCCAGCTTCTAGTGTTTTTCTGGATATCTTTGGTGTTCTATATTTGTAGAAGTATCAACCCAATCTCTTCCTTCATCTTCCTTCACATGGCAGTTTCCTTCAGTCTGTGTCTGTGCCTAAATTTTCCCTTTTGATAACTATACCAGTCATACTGGATTAGGGGCCTATCCTAACCAAGCAAAACTTCATCTTAACTAAGTCTATCTGAAATGAAACTACTTGCAAAAATATTCATCTTCTGAGAACCTAACGTGGGGTTAGTACAACAACACGTGAATTTTTGAGGACACAATTCCACAGACAGCACACCCACTAGATGCGCCTTTCATACCCCCAGTCATGACAGCCAAAAATGTCTCTAGACTTTGCCAAATGTCCCCTGGGGGACAAAAATCTTCTCTAGTTTAGAACCACTCCTCTAAAAAATATGATTGCCCTTAGTCTACCATGCTGTGAGGAGACCCATGCTAGTCATTTGGAGAACAACATGGACAGAAGGATGTCTAAACAACCATGGCTGAACAAGAGGGATAATTGGTTCTCATTTTTAGGTATCATGTACCACAGATCAACCTCTGGTTACTGTAACTCACATGCTTAATGTGCAGATTATACTCTTTTCACCCACAAATGTCTTACCACATTGGCATTAGTTTAAAATGTTGGATATCACTGTTTAGATTAAATTCAGATGTAGATGATACTACCTGATTATTATTTCTCTTTTTTAGCTCTTGGGTATAGTTTTTTCTTAATTCACATAAGTTTTCTGCTCATCCATATTCCCAATATACAAAGCTAGACAGGGACTGGAATATTGCAATAGATACACATGCTAAAAGGAGGGGAGGGGAAGGAAAGTACATAGCAGAGAGTGGTCCTTAGTACTTCTGTGACCCCTGCTCTGCAAGCCGTAAGTAATGGTTCATGTTGCAGCTGAGTAATTTTCTTAGCCAGCTTCCTGCCAGACCCACAAATCTCTTTGAATTATGTCGTCTAGCTTGAGGTGAGAATTAGAATATGTCCTTCAGGTTTTTAGAAACATTTTTATTTACCTGAGGGGTCTACATGCCTCTGCCTTAAATCATTCTATAGTCTTAACAAAAGGTTTAAAAACCATGCACCCTTGACCTTGACCTGAACCACAGTTTTACTGGTAATATCCTGGACTTAATCATGGCTCTAAGTCTATTTTGAAAAATTTTTACAAGCTGGAAGTCTGAAAATAAGAATCATATTTATTTTTAAAAATAGTACTCCTGTGTTAAAAATATTTTTTCTAAATTTTAGTTGAAAACATAACATCGTTATCTCTTTTCTTTCTCATTTTATCACAGGCCAGTAAATGAAGCTATTTGATAATTTACATATTTTGCCCTGAAATCTTTTTTGCCTAGTCAAAAAGGTCATTTTGTATATTTTCTACCTTTTACGTTGATACACACAATAGTTTTACCAGTATTTGGTCAACATATAACTTGGTTCCCACCTATCTAGCCTCAATAAAATTGCTTTATTGTTTTTCCAGACATTAATAAAATTGCCTCGCCGTCCTTACAGTCTCTTTCCAAAATAGTCCCAATGCCACAAATATGAAGTGTTAGTTATGATACAACCTCACTTCTAGGTGCAAATTTCTGTTTCAATTATCTTTATCTGCATAACAAACAACTGACTCACACGGAGACTTACTCAACAACCTATTATTTCTCATAAACCTGTACGTTGCCTGGGTGGTTCTGCTGTTCCACATCTTGTTGAATGGGGTTACTGATGAACTGACCTTTTTATTAGCATGATATTCATTTTTTACTTCTGGTATGAAATCCATTTGTCTAACATGAATACAGATCCACCACATCTTTATGCTTTTTGAATAGTATATCTTTATCTTTTTTACAACTTATACATGTCTTTGCATTTCTTATAGACTGAGTAAAGTTGGATCTTGCTTTGTTATTGAGTTGGACAATCTGTATCTCAGTTGAATTCCTAAAAATTTATTGACACTTAATATAATTATTTCCAAGATTAAATTTTTTAAAAATAATTTCAGAATATTACAGGGGTACAAACGTTTTGGTTACCTGATTTGCTTTTGTGCAGTGAGTCAAAGTTGCAAGTGTATCCTTCACCAAAGCAGCATGCTTTGTACCTGTTCAGTGTGCATTTATCCATTCCCTCCTCCCCCTCCCGACCTGCTTGGTTTCTGTTGAGTTTCACTACCATATGTGCACATGAGTGTTGATTGAGTAGTTCCAATTTAATGGTGAGTACATGTGGTATTTATTTTTCCATTCTTGTGATACTTCACTTAGAAGAAGGGTCTCCAGTTCCATCCAGGTTATTATAAAAGGTATTATTTTACCATTTTTTATTGCTTTGTAGTACTCCATAGTATACATATACCATATCTTATTAACACACTCATGTATTGATGGGTGCTTGGGTTGATTTCGCATCTTTTCAGTTGTGAATTGTGCTGCAATAAACATTTGAGTGTACATGTCTTTTTGATAAAATGACTTTTTCTCCTTTGGCTAAATACCCAATAGTGGGATTGCTGGATCATATGGTATGTCTTCTTTTAGTTCTTCAAGGAATCTCCACACTATTTTCCATCATAGTTGGACTAGTTTGCAGTCCTACCAACAGTGTGTAAGTAGTGTTTCCTTCTCTCCACATCCACACCAGCATCTGTTGTTGGGGGAATTTTTGATAAAAACCATTCTCACCAGAGGTAAGTGATACCTCATTGTGGGTTTGATTGGCATTTCCCTGATGATTAGAGATGTTGAGCATTTTTTCATGTTTCTTGGCCATTAGGCTACCTTCTTTGGAAAAGTTTCTGTTGATGTCTTTTGCCCACTTTTTTATGGGGTTTCTTTTTCTTGCTGATTTGCTTGAGTTCTTTATAGATTCTGTATATCAGCCCTTTATCAGATGTATAGCATGCAAATATTTTCTTCAAGATTAGATTTATGCCCACAGTTTTGCTTCTCCTTTCAACTTTCCCTATTGTTTTGTTTTTGGTTTTATATTCTGATTTCTGTTTTGTTTTCTTTTTCTGTTTTCTTTAATGGTTAGCTAAGTATGTTAATAAATCTATTGGTATAGCCATTGCTTTTTATATTATTTTTTATTTGTCATCCTTTAGATTGCTATTTGCATAATCTACTCACAGTTAATTTGTACTATTTCACATAAGACATTAGAATATCATTTCGGTAGAGTTCCATTTACCTCATTTCTGTACTATTGTTGTCATATATATTATACCTAGTTTTGTCATTATACATCTCACAATTCAGATTTATAGTTTGCTTTAAATAGTTTGCATGTGTTTTAAAGAAATTTAGAGATGCAAAGTTTATACATTCTATAGTATATATTGTTTGCCTATGGATTTTTCATTTTCGAGACCTTCATGTCTTCCTATAAATTTACTTTTTCACTTGATGATATTTCTTTTTTAGAACGAAGAATGAAGAACTTCCTTTCCGATTTTTTTTGAGCTTAATATATATCTTATTAAAATTACTTTCACATGTGTTTATAAGACATTTTTTAATTACACATTTGGCTGACATATTTTTGTTGAGAAGCACTGGCCTCAGCTATGGCTTCACAAACTTGAATGTACATTAATTTACCTGAGGATTTTGCTAAAATTCAGATTATGATTCCATAGGACCAAGATGGCCTGAAAATTTAGATATATTTCATTTTATTGTACTTTTTACTAACATTATTTTAAATTATCAAATAATTGTATACATTATAAGGTTTTGATATATGTATACAAGGCAGAATGATTAAATTGAGGTAATTACCATATCTGCATTTCACTTATCATTTTTTAGGAGAAATTGGAAATGTACTTTGTTATTTTGAAATATACAGTACTTTATTACTGACTATGTTACCCTGCCGTGTGACAGATCTCAAAACTTATGTCTCCTACCTTATCTATCCGAAGCTTTTTACATTTTGATCATCAGTGCTTCATTCCCTTGCCCCACTACCCTAGCCTTGAGTAATCATCATTCTATTCTCCACCAAGTTCAACTTTTTTAGATCCCACATATAAGTGAGATTATGCAGTAATTTTTATTTTTTTATTTTTTTGTGCACTTAGCATAATGTCCTCCAGGTTCATCCATGTTGTTGCAAATAGCAAGATTTCCTTCTTTTTTAAGGCTGAATAGTATTTTATTGTATATACATACCACATTTTTTGTTAATTCTTCCATTGATAGACATTTATGTTGATTCCATATCTTCCTAATTGTGAATAATGCTGCAATGATATGGGAGGGCAGATATACCTTTGACACAGTGATTTCAATTCCTTTGGATATATACCAGAAGTAGGACTACTGGGTCGTATAGTAGCTCTATTTTTAGTTTTTTGAGGAAACTCTATACAATTTTTTTATAATGACTATACTAATTTACATTTCTACTCAAGTTCCCTTTTCTCTGCATCTCAATAACTCTTATCTTTTGTCTTTTATCTTTTTGATAAAAGCCATTCAAGAGTGAGATGATACCTGTGTTTATAATTTGCATTTCCCTAATGATTAGTGATGCTGAGCATTTTTCATGTACCTGTTTGCCATTTGTATGTCTGCTTTTGAGAAATGTCTGTTTAGGTACTTTCCTCATTTTTTATTCAAGTTATTGATTTTCTTGCTATGAAACTGTTTAAGTTCCTTATATATTTTGGATATTAACCCCTTATCAGATGTATGTTTTCTTTTCTTCTGTGTGTTGTCTCTTCATTTTGTTAATTGTTTCCTTTGCTATGCAGAAGCTTTTTAGTTTGATACTAGACCATTTGTCTTATTTTGCTTTATTGCCTGTGCTTTCAAGGTCATATCCAATTGTATCCTAAAAAAATATATTGTCTAATCCACTGTCAGGGAGATTTTCTCCTGTTGTCTTCTAGCAGTATTACTATACTAAATGTATGCTGAGGATGAAGTTTCTCTGGTAATAGTTAATTGTATTCTTGGCATTGTGCTGATATGTTGTATTGTCTCTGGATTTTGTTTTCCTCTTCAAAGTCATAATGTTATTTATTATAGGAAGAAGTTAAGACAGCTGAACTCAAACTCCAAGTTCTACATCACTGTGTTTGGAAGAAGCTGCATCTGCTCAGCTCTTCATACTTTCAGTGGTTGCTTTCATTGAGAAACTTGAGATTTCCGATATGTGTGTCATTCAGTCATTGACCAAGTATTTGTGCAGTTTGTGTGAGATCTGCGTGCTCTTCCTCATGTGACTTCCTCCTCCCTTGGATCCCTCATCCCCTTCACTTTTCTGCCATTCTAGAAGCCTCAAATTGTCCTCTGACTCTTCACACACCAAAGATTGCAGATTTTCCTATTGTTTTCTCTGCCTGTACAGAGTAAACTGAAGATGCCCTCAAGTGAAAAAGCAATAGAAACACAAATTTTAGCCAATAGAGTTTCTTTCTTTCAAAGTTCGACTGCTCTCTAATTTCTGCCTGTTTCTGGTAACTCTTTAGTGCCTTCGAATAGTTGTTTTTATAATTTGTTTAGAGTTTACAATTGTCATCTGAAGAATGGCTTGTCTATATGATATTCTGTCATTACTAGAAGCCTCCAGGATTAATGTTTGCCTTTTTAAGTCCACGAGATCTCAGATATCTGAAAACTCTGGTCTTTGTCAAAATGCAATTTTTTTTCTAACCGATTTATTCCCATTTTACTCTGTACTTCTTCTCCCTTGAATTGATCTCCTGGTGCTATTGTCTTATCAAAACTTGCCATTGTATAATTGAGAGCATTGTGTGTTGGGGGAGGGCACATCTCAAATCATGGTTGGGGCTGTGGCAAAGTCATAACATGCAACCAACAGCAATAACAGAAAAACAAAAAACTTGCCATTGTGTCTTTTTTTAAACTCACAAGATATTTTATTTTTTTAATTTTTTTTTTATTTCACCATATTATGGGGGTACAAATGTTTAGGTTACATATTGCCATTGTGTCTGGCTGTAGTCTGAATGTTTGTGACTCTCTCTCCCCACTTATATATGTTGAAACCTAATCCCCAATGTGAGGATATTTGGAGTTGAGGCCTTTGGGGTGTGATTACATCATGTGAGGGGAAACCTCATGAATGAGATTTCTGAGGTTTATAAGGGATTCATGTCCTTATAAAAGAGCCTGCAGAGAAATCCCTCATCCCTTCTGCCATTTGCATTTACAGTGAGAAGATGGCCATCTATGAGGAAGCAGGCTCTAACCAGACACTGAATTTGCCAGCACCTTAATTCTAAACTTCCCAGCTTCCAGAACTATGAGAAATAAATTCCTGTTGTTTGTAAGCCACCTAGTCTGTGGTATTTTTGTTATAGTAGTCCAAATATCTCTTTCACAATTAATAACCTTCCTTATATTATTTATTGAACATACATTCTTGCCTCATTAAAACCTGCTTTATTGTAATTGCATCATATTCCTTTCAACCCTCTTAAGCAATCATTTTTTTCTACACCACTAAAACTTCAGGGTCAAGAGCTAGGCCTGAATTCCCTTTATTATTCACTGACACTTTATTTTATCACTCTTTATTTCCTCAATTCTGGACTACTTCAACTCTTTTATTCTATGTGCCCTCTCTTAGGGTACTGAGCACCAATGTTAAAAATCATACAAATTTGAAGACCGATGTCAAAAAATTTATAAACTAGACTTCCATACTGCCAAAGTTTTTATGAATAAAGCCTCTGTTGGAGAAAATAGACAGAACCTCAGTAGAATCAACACTGGTACAGTGAGAAATTTACTTGCTCAAATAGCAAACCATGAAAGTAGTAAAAGTGCAGTTGACCCAGGTACATTGGGGTCTAAAACTCTGCCATATCTGTTTGTCTGCCTTTCTATAGCTTTCCTTATATCTTTCTGATTCTATCCTTCTACAAACTGTTTTTTTTTCTCTCAAATTGACTAATCAGCAGTTATGGACTCACATTTATATTTTCAATGACAAACACAATCTGAGCAACATTTTCTCAAATGCTTCATTCTAAATCCCAAGAATAATCTCTAACTCTAGTTTAGGGTAGATACAGGGTACTGCATCTGTTTAGGGTACTCTAGTCAAAGCAGCAGCTTCTATAGAACTATGTGGTTAGAAGAATCATTTTCAAGGAATGTCAATGCTATCATCAACATACAGGAAATGCATATTCATTTAAATGTGAAATATTTTACATTATTCTTGAATTATTAGTCCTCTTACTTCTCTTATCACTCACAGAAAATAGCTATACCTCCAAATTCCAGAGAAACTAGATTTTATCAGATAATCACTCCTCCAAATTCCTGCCAAAAAACTCTTGTCTTACCTTTATCTTCATCCATCCTTTTACTTGGTTAATTTCTTTTTAAAAATGACAGGTCTGTCTCTCTTCTTTTTCTAAAGCTAAAGCTACCATCTTACCACATGCCATTGTCCTCTGTTAATTATATTCTCTGTTTCCTGTAGATTTACTCTCTACTTGTGAACTAACATCATATCATGAGCACACTAAGATTAATAATTATAATGTGAGAACCTGGCAGAAATGAAATGGCACAACTGAACTCAGAAATTTGAGGAGAATTTAATAGGAGACTATATACAAAAGTGTAACAGGGTATACTGGAACCACCACAGACAGAATGGGTCTTTTCTGCCACCCAGCCTGAAGGGATTGAGTGAAGGGAGCTGGTATTAGAACCTGAGAAAGAGAGGCTGTGTGGAAATCATAGAAAATGAGATAATAAACATCTCCGTGTCCTCCTCCTTTCTTATTTCATAGCCAGGCTTCCACTTACCAAAATCAAAAGAAAGCATGTGAAATATAGGTCATATAGTTTAGCTTCTTGGACATAGAGTGGATCTGAAAGGGCAAAAGGAAGATAGCCACGTATCTGTTAAACCACTTAACATTTCAATGAAACAAATTTTTATTTTGTCTCAGATTTCTCCCAGTTGGCCCCATATCTCCTGTCTCCTTCTGTGCCAAAGATTTTCAAGGAGTAAGTTTGGCTTACTGTCTCCTTTCTCCTTTCATCTATATATCCTCTCACCTATACCACCATCAACAACACCACTGAAACTCTTCTGGTGAAGGTTACCAAGACCTACTTACTCTGTTTTTCTGGACCATTTTTCACATCAAACCCTACAGGGCTGCCCAACACTATTTAACACTTTCTTACCATTTCTTCCTAATTGGAACTCTCTTTTCTCTTGCCTTTTCCTTTTGCTCCTCATTGTGTGCTCCTTTCTGTGTCTATCCCTTACATGTTAGTGTTTTCCAGTACCTATCCTAAGGAAAGAACTTGCATGCTCACGCTCTCGCACATGCGCGCGCTCTCTCTCTCTCTCTCTCTCTCTCTCTCTCTCTCTCTCTCTCTCTCTCTCTCTGTACTTCTTTTTCACTGATGCTTTATAAAACTATATTCCTTCCAGAACACTCTCTGATGCTTCAGATGCACATATTAGGATTCCTTAAAGGAAACTTTGACTTCAATAATTTACAATCTGACAAACTCAGTATGCCCGAAGCTCTGCTGATCTCCCTCTTCATTAAATATGCTTTTTTTACTGCAGCCCTGGAGCAGTAATCCATTTATTCATTTTAGGAATTGAACATGATTTTTCTTTTCCTCACTTTATGCATCACAAAATCCTAGCCTATTAGTCTGTTACCTAAATATCTTTTGAATTCACCCAGTTACCTGAAGCCCTGTTTCCATGTATCTACTCTAGACCATAGCATGATTACTGTAAGCACTTAACTCTTTCTCTATTTCAAATATGTCATAAGATTTTAGCTGCTCTTGTCACAAGAAAAATAGCTGAGTGAGATGATAGTTATGTTAATTTGCTTGACTCTAGTCATCATTTTGCTATCTATATGTATCCCATAAAACCATGTTGTATACCTCAAATATACACGATAAAATGTATTTTTTTCAAAAAAGAAAAAAAAGAAAAAAAACCAAACTCTACAATTCCAAGTGGTCTTTCAAATGGTACATTTGATTATATTTTTCCAGATTAATGACTTTCCACTGTCCCTAGTATTCCTTAGGTGGCATTTCTGGTTTAGGCTCTGCTTAACACTCCAGCCTCATGCTCTCAGAGTAATTTTTAGCCAAACTGAAAATCTTCAAGGTTTTTGAGTTCTCATGATTTCTTTTGCCTCTGCTTCCTACTTTATTTTACTTTAAATTTATTCCTGGAACATTCATAGTACTAAGATATGCATGACAATTTAGAAATCATCAACTCATACTTCTTTCGATTTGAAGGGAAAAGACCATTTTCCACATGCTGGGAAATACGTAGTTGACACATTTGAATAGATTTGATCACTAAAAGCATATATAGTGAAAAGATAAAAAAGTTGAGGACAGGATACTGAATAATACAAAAATTTAAGGGTAAGTAGTGTCCTGAAAATTAAGAAAGGTAAGAATTTGGAAAACAATAGTGTGTTATTCCTTTCTAATTTTGCAAGGCATTCAGATTATTATGAATTCATGGCAAACCAATGCTTCTCTGTGATTTTCAGCTTAATTATAATTTTCTCTCATTGAGAGTGTGTCAAGTGTGTATTATTTCCTGTTAGTAATGCAAATCAAATGTGATTCATATAAAATGTACGTTGAAGTTAAGCATTTCTCTAAATCTGCCAAACCTGCCATTCTTTGCACATTTGGGTTACTCAGAAGGGACTGGCTGCACAATGGTTTGTTGATTAAACTGCATAACATGTTCAGCATAATATGTTCATATTCATGGTCAATGACAAATTTTTTTTTACCTGATATGCTATTTTTACAGAAAATATAGTCAAATATAATTACCCCCACAAATGGAGTAGTCAATAGGTTAGGAAGAAAAAAGGGAAGGGATGTCAAACTGATAAATAGGTCTGATCCATTAACAAGAAATGCAATTAAAACAATTACATAAATGTTTGATCAAGATATTAAATAGCTCTGAATTCTAAAATTAAAAAAAAAAACCCTAGAAATGAATAAAAGAAGCAGAAAGAATTAATTCTGTTTATAAATGGTAGAAAGAAATATTCTTATCCTCCACTCAGGTTTTCTTTATGCATGCTGTCTAAATGGCCTTAGCATGTAAGTTCTTATATTGACCTAAACTTAATGACTAGGAAGGTGAGCACAATAATGCTAGTAAAACCAATATTTACTCCATGTTTACCATTTTAATTGCTACACAGAACAAATGGGAGACACAATCATCAATATCAACTATGTAATGAATAGCTTTTTCTATTGAATTTATATCTCATTGTGAACTCAGTATTTTATAGTTCATCCAATTTATTTGACCACTTTTTCAAAATATACTCATGTTGTCCTTTTCATTAAATGAATTAAATCAAATTGACTTTTTGTTAATATACTAAATTGATCTGTAATTGACTTTAAGACATTTTCAAAACATTCGAGATGGTTGCCTGTATGGTCCGGCCAAAATATTTTTATACTGCAAGGATGTTTAGCATAGCTGTAGATTGACTAGACTGGAGCATTTAATTACAGCATCTGTAGCTTACCATTGTAGCTCAACACAGGAATGACTGAGACAAGGCCTGTGAAGGCTGAAAAACTAATTGCTACATTATCTGTACTCTAGTCTTTTTCACTTCACAAGCACTTAAAAATGTATACTTAAATCTGCTTTGTAATTACAAGGTCCCATAACAGAGTGTCCTATCCAGAAAACAGCATTATTATTCTGGCTTTCAACACATGTAAACGTTTTTATTTTGCTGAGTTTTCTGTCTTATTTGTTTACTTTCTTTTGCAAACATGTTTAATGGCTAATTACCATTTCAGCTTTTTTATCTTAATTGCTACACATTTAGAGACAGTTGTCATTAAAGCTCTAGCAGATAAGACATTCACTCAAACAATATTTTCATTTTACTTGTCTGTACGTAACTTTATCAAAATGACATTCTTATTAATTTAAGTACTTGTTCTTGAGAATCAAACAATAATTTACATCAAAGCCCTATCTTTTTTGTATTAGGTACTGAAAACTTTTATATTTCAGAAGAAAAGTGTAACAAGTTATTTCTCAGCACCAACTCATGATAGAAACACAAAGAACATTGCCTTAACAATAATATATGCAACATTATTTTCTCCCAGGACTCTTTCATTTAATGAAATTCAATATGCAAATGTTTTATTTTATGAATTATAAAGTCATCAAGAGTTTAGTTACTAGTAAATGTACCCTTAAAATTTTGAATTTATGTATACTTTAATTGACAAAATATAAATATAAACTATATTTATAGTGCACAACATGATGTTTTGATATATGTATACATTGTGAAATGGCTAAATCAAGTTAACATATGCATTACCTCACATTTTTTTTTATGGTGAGAACACTTAAAATCCACTCTCTTAGCAATTTTCAAGTATACAATGCATTGTTTTTAACTATAATCATGTTGTAAAATGGATTTTGCATTTATTTCTCCTAACTGAAATTTCGTATCCTTTGAACCAACATCTCCCCCTTGGATGAACCTGGAAGACATATTAAGCCAGGCACAAAAAGACACGTACCACATGATCTCAGTTTTATGTGGAATCTAAAAAAGATGAATTCATGGAATTAGAAAGTTGAATCACACATTTCTGTAGAGGCAAGCATTAACTTTATATAGATCGAAATATCACTGATGTAATAGGCAATTTGAGCGCTGTGATTTTCTCTGCCCACTAAGAAAACTGTCCGACTTCTGCAGGAAGGATGTTGACGATTTCCTATTTGGTACAGGCCTTGTGAAGTGTGTTTTGGAACACTATTTAAAGAAGTGTCTTAATATGAAGTGCTACTTCTTTCAAGTTCTTATATTATAAGAAGGTCTCTGTGCTTGGGACAGGCCCGTGTCTATTTTCTGTGTGGCATATAGAAAAAAAAAAAATGTCCAACTTCTGAAACAGACTTTGCCTCTTTAAGTGTTTCACTGGTAAGAAGGGCTCAATTCACCGGCTCAATTCTATCAGGATAATTTGAATTACAGGTGGTCATCTTCCACTTTACTTCCATTACATTTCATGGACACTAATTTTAGAATTTAATATCATCAATTGGTTAAGGACTGCATTATTGGTTAACACTGATCATATTTTTAAGGAAATAGTAATAACTAGCATTTGTAAAACATGTCCATGTACACAATTCCATTTATTTTGGGGGAGAAGATGAGTAAGTATGCTTAATCTCAGGTGTGCTTGTGTATTTGTATGTGTGCATGTGCATGTGTGCTTAATAATATTCTTTTCATTTCATATGTAAAAAGAAATTTTATACTTTGAGGTATTATTTATTTTCATTTATTCCACACACAAAAACATAAAAAACCCTATTTAGCACATTTGGCATAGAAATACAAATTAATACCACAATACCTTCATACCTTCATTTTTGGAAGTGTTAGGAATAGAGGGTTTTAATAAAGGGTACCTCAGAAAGCAATGATTGACCATGAAAATAGGTTCATGACAACAGTGTTCATTGGGAATGACTTTTATGTATCTTATTTTAATCAAAAAGAGAAAATTGTGGTATCCAAACATGGAGGACATACATGCAGTCCATATCTTGCTTTCTTATACAAAAAGCATGAAATTTTCTGTAGGTAAATCACAATAACTAACTATATCAGGGAAAGTTGAAAACTTATTTGTACATATTAAAAGTTCATGTTCATTTCTAAAGAAAAATTCAGTTTATATTAAATAGAAAACAAAATAATAACCTGCTGCCTTCTGAAAGAAATGTATATTTGAAGTTTATTTGCTAGGTTAAGTTTGTAAGATAAGAATTTGGAAGGGAGCCCAGATTAAATCAAAACTAACCACTTGTTAACTGCAGTGGATGAACACTTTATGGAAAAAGGATTATATTAAAGGATTTATTTTCTGTATTTATTTGTTCTTTTTAAAAAGAAGCAAAAAGATCCTACAGATTTCAAAAAAGATGTATAGCATTAATAACATTGTGTGTGAAAGCTATGCTATTTGTGGAGGATGTAATTATAGTACTAGAAACTAACACGCATAAAAACACTGCATTATTCAGCTCTACAGAAGTAATTACACAAAGATTTTTGTAATTATTTTCTATTTTCTTTATAAGTCAACTATATAATCACAATCCACTCTTTGGATAAATTCCTTTCTCTAATATGTGTTTTAATAAGTTATAACTAGCAATGAAACATAACCTCTACAAATGGCAAAATGGGTAAATTCTTAAAAAACGCTCAAAGCACCATATATTCCAAATTCATATATTTAATAAATGATGACTGTACATATTCTTTAGATTTTCAAAAATAAATTGATAAATGCATACATTTATAAATTTATGTATTATTTTTCTGGTATAAATTTTACTCAAAATGGAAAAATTATGACTTTAATCTAGTACAATGGGGTAGATCCATCTATTTCTTGTAAAAAGAAAGATGATGTACATCACTTTATGAAAATATGTGTTAGTAGCAATAAAGACTTACTAGGTAAAACATAGATTATATCAACAGAAAGCCACAGCTAGCTTTAAAAAAAGTCCTTGTTTGAGCATTTTCTACACCAGAGGTCAGCAAATGTTTTCTATGGAGGGCCAGATAGTAAATAATGAGGGTTTGCAAGCAAACAGAATATGTATTCTGTAGTTACGGTGGAAGCAGCCATCTCCAATACATAACTGAATGAGTGCAGTCGTTTTTGTGAGAAGTATAAAACAGAGAAGAACCTGGATTTTCTCTCTTGGAACACAGTTTACTAACGAGTTGTTTCTACTCAATTCCAAACAAGAACTTTATCAAATTACTGAATCAACTAATATCCACTAATTTAATTTTATAATTTTAATGTGTTTGTGCTGAAATTTTATTTTTTATATGTATTCCTTTTATTTTTATTTTTGGAAAAAGATTGTGAAATTGCTAACAGGCTCAGAACAAATTTAATCAAAAAACAAAGAATTACTAAATTTTAATAAAGGAAATTATTTGTGTCTTTTACATGGAAACTGAATCCATAACTGGATTGTACATGCATTTTTTCCAAAAATGTCTGTATTCATAGCATATTAAAAATCAGTTCTAATAAGACAGTCAAGAAAATCTTTCCTATTAGCATACAAAAGACAATTCTCAGGGTAAATAATGCTAGTTACTCTAAAGAGAAAAACCACCTTAATCTCAGTGGTTTAACACAGCAAAAAATTTTTCATTTATTTGTTTTTTCCTTACTCAGTACAGTGGGGGTGTTCCTGGTCCACACGTATCTTTTTAAATAAGAATTAAGGGACCAATGTTCCATATTCTGGCTTTTCTCTACATTTGCAGGCATCTCCCATCCAACAAGAATGGAGAAGAAAAGAGGGAGTGGAGAATTGTGTGAGGTATTTTTATGGACCAGACTAAAACCTGAAAACTTCTTCTATTCATTTTCTATTGATCAGAATTCACTTTCATAGTATCATCTATATGTAAGATAATTAAGCTTGTGCCCAGGAGCAACAGAAAAAGATGAACTAGTAGCTAGGTTCTGTTGTACAAGACAATCTTCTAGCTGAAAGATGTATAAAAATATAAACTGAATTAGAAATTGTCAGGAATGTATTTTTACAAAGCATAGCGTATCTATAGTATAAATTTCTTTACGTAACACAATTACCATGAAATACACATTATTAGGCACATGTATTTTATAATACCTTAACTTTGTTTTTGCTTTTTTGTCTTGTTTTAGGTGAAATTCTATTCAACATTTTAATGTGTTGTATAAATCTAAATAATTGCTGCTAACTGAAGAATTCTTCTCTTCATAATAATTAATAGGTTAGAATATTTAGTGTAGAAGGTTAAAAAATTTATGATTACCTAACATTACTATTCATGTTTTAGTCTGTTTCCTTTTAATGTAAATTATTTGAATCAGAAATCATTTATTTGCAATCATTTATTTTTGATTAAACTTTTATTTTGAAATAGTTTTAGAGTAGTTGCAAAGATAATACAGAGAGATCCTGTATACTCTTAAATCAGTTTCCTCTATGTTAACATCTTATATTACTCTGGTACCTTTGTCACAACTAAAGAACCAATATTGATATGCTTTATTATTAACCAAAGTCCCTACATTATATATATTTTATTAGTTTTAAGCTAATGCCATTTTTCTGTTCCAAGATCCCAACCAGGATATCACATGTTTCCTTAGGTTTCTCTTGGTTTTGAAAGTTTCCCAGACTTTCCTTGTTTTTGACAACCTGGACAATTTTGAGGAATTCTTATCAAGTATTTTTAAAAATGTCTCTCAGTTGGGATTTGTCTAATGGCTTTTGTAGTAATTCGACTGGGATAATGCATTTTTAGGAGGAAGATGACACAGATAAAGTGCATTTCTCATCATTTCAAATAAAAATTTTTTGTTATTAACATGACTTATTACTGTCTATGTTAACCTTGATCACTTAGCTGAAGTAGTAATTATCACACTGTCCCATTGCTCCACTGTAAAGTTACTCTACCCTCCACGCCCCTCATTTACATGCAGTCCTCACTGGAAGACAGTAGCTATGTGCTGCCCAAATTTAAGGGATGGGGAGTTATGTTCCACCTCCTTAAGAGCTAAGTATTTCCATAAATTATTTGGAATTATTCTGTACAGATGATGTACAGAATTTTTATCAGAATGGATTCATAGATATTTATTTTATATTTTTGGGTAATAATCGATTATTAGGTTGCTCAAATTGTTCTAACTTTTGTCATTGGGAGCTTCTTCTGTTGCCTCCCTTAGACATGTTCTCATGTTTGGTTTTTTGAGAATTTTCTTACTTCCTGTCGTTACAAGAATCTTCACGGTGCATTCTCTGCCCTAGTCCTAGAATCCACTAGACCTCTAAGGAGCCCTGATTTCTCTGATTGAAGAATAATATGAGAGACCAAGATCTAGGCACTGGAAAAACTTTGTTATTGTTAAAGTGAAGTCTAATATTTTATTTATTGGGATTATTTAGACCATTCCTTATGTATCTTTAAATATGCATAATTATATAAACATGTATTGACATTCTGCCTACCCAAACATGATAAAACCTTGCCTATTATATGAATAGTACATATATGTTAGAAAATTATTTGAAATTATAATTAAACACTTGATAATTACTAACTTTGGGCAGACAATGTACAATTTATATAACATTTCTCATTTACTCTACATTCAATTCAATGAGGTAGGGATATCCTTATCTTCTTTAACAGATAAGAAACTATGCCTTAATAAGTTCAAATGGCTATAAAATACTTAAAGTGGGGTGTGCAATCTTATATTTTTGATAAGTAATTATAAGAAGATACTTTCTAAAATAATAGGCACAATATTTTAAAATGTCTAAATCAATATTTGGTTGAACAGTTTTCAAATTTTATAGCTTAGAAAAAGATACCAAAGCTACCAGAAGTATCCAATCACTTTCTATACACCAGCTTGCTTGCACAATGATTCATATATACTTATATATGAATCTAGGGCAAAGCATGGGTTTATTTATTAATAGTTTTTGGGAAAAGAAATATAATTCCTTTACTGAATCTAAAGAATTATTGTCAAAGTTGAGATCGAATAAAAAGTACCTGTTTATGGCTTATGATATGTTGAGCTAAATATAGCTATATTAAAAATTAAATAAATGACTAGAAACAAAAAAGAGAAAACCTTAACAATTTCATGAGAAATTAAATAAAATGGAAAAAATATTTCAAATATGATATGATAAGTTGGTAATATAGTCCTTACTTACTTTTCATGTATCATTTGGTTTCATTGGTGACCTTTCTAACAGAAAAATAAGAAACTCAACTGTTTTAGTGCATTTACAAACAAAGCTCATTTCACTCTGGTCTCTGCCTAAGGGATAATTGGTTGGTCATTTTAGAAGCTCACTTTAGAAAATGAAGGACTAATGATGTTGTTGGAAGACTGAAATGAGTTCAATAAGAGACAGAAATGCTTTTGAAAGTTAATTATGTTTGCTCTTCTTTCTCCCTCAGATATTCATTACCTTTAAATGGAGGCACACATTGGCAGAAGTAATTACCAAGTTGGTCAATGCAGGTGGCTCCATTCTTGCAAGGATGTGAAGCACACTCATCTATATCTGGTTCACATCCAGTACCTTTGAAAAATAATAAAAAAGATGTTAAGTTTTAATAAGGCAAGTGGGTGACAGGTTACAATTCTTAAATTTGTCAAAGCCTTTTACTCTACTTAGGATGATATCTCAAACTAAATTCATTGGACAAGAATGCCACATACATTTGTGTCAGAACCCATTTATTTCACCTTACTACAAACTGCAATAATTTCTTTTAGAGTTCTAAATGCAGACTAATCTCCTCTGAGTTTGTAGGCACTCTAAGTCTGCTTAGACGTGAACTAATTTTTCTGCTTGGGAATGTAGAAATGGTGTAGATGGTTCAGGTTATTGAGATGCAAATCAAATGTTAGGCTAAGGGAAATATAAAAGGAACAAAAAGACAATACTGGTGAATCGGTACCATCCTGATGTATGTTCCCAAGGGTTATATGTTTTTTACAAGGCACGGTTGTTAAACGCTATTTGCCAATAAAGTCATGGGGACAGACACATTTGAATCTACCCATGAGCTCTGAAGATTATGGAGCCAGGGTGATGAATCACCTGTTTTTCTATTAATTTCACAAAGTAAGCCTATATGGAAAGAAAAGAAAATAGAAAAGTTCATTAACTATATAGTTTTAGCATTTTCTTTTTAACTAATTCTACAGTTCAGATTTTTCATTCATTCATGCATGACCTGTATACAACTTGTGTTGCTAAAGCTGATCTTTCATATTAAAGCACTTAGATTGTTTGTTAATTTCCTAAGAGTTGAAAAATATTGCCTAGACTGACACTGAATTGATTCTTATGACTTCTGGTGCTAATTTTCTTACGAATTTATAACAAGGATAGAAAAATTGACATTGACACAATGTAAATTATTCACAAATTATGTGAATGGAATATTCCATTTATTCTTAAAATAAATTCTCTAAAACAGTGGGATGAATCTTGTCAGGAGAAAACATACATATTAATCTAAACAGGAATGAGCATAGTTAACTAAATAGAAAATATTACTGTTATCATCAACAAAATGAAGTATGAACTATTCCATGAAAATCTGACATTAGAACATCAAGTTGAGGTAAAGAAGAAAGTAAAAATTGAAAATAATTATGTGAGTGAATGAATACTTTTTAAAACTTAAATATATTTATTTGGTCATATTTCTTATAGCTCAACTTTGTGAGAAACAAATGGCACAATCATAAACCCTGGTTCATTTACAAAAACAAAAATGTGCATTGTACACTAAATATATCTATTTCTGTGACAATGTAAATATATAGTAAAATAATCTAAGCACAATTACATATTCAAATGTTCTCCTGGAAAAAATGAATATGCATATCCATGAGATTAATTGTATCTTTAAAAAATAAAGAGTTGCTTTCATCTCAATTAACCTTCAATGATCATAGTTTTGGTCAGCATGCACGCGTGCCTTGCAATCCATTCTGACACAGGCAGCTATAGGTGCTGTGAAGAGCAACACAACTGCCACCATTTGTACAGAGATCACTTAGACATTCATCTACCTCAATCTCATAGTTATTACATAGAACAAGCAAACAATTCACTTCATTTTAAATATGTCTCTGATGCAACATTCAATTGAGTCTAATATTATTTTCAGAATATGAAATTATCAATTACCTGCAAAAAAATCAACCTTGCCTAATGCTATGAAGTAGGTGTTTATTCTTTTTGCTTTTATTTTGGTTTTAATGTGACAATAGTGGCTTTACTCTTATCTTGAGGAACCAAGGAGAGTTCAAAATTTTCATTGTTTCCTTAAAATTAGAACATGTTGTTCATACATGACTTTACAGTGTTAACAAAATTGACTTCCTTTGATTCCTTTTCCTTCAAAAACTGTGTGTCATACACATTGGGTATTATCTGGATTCACCAAAAAAAAAAAAAAAAAAAAAAAAAAAAAAAAAAAAAAAGCAACTCTCAGCTCCTGTTTCATTAAATTAATTTAAACTAAATTAATTCTCATATCCACAAATTATTTTAGACATTACTTAAGAAAAAAGTAGTGATATGTTTTTAGCAATTCTTAAGGAAAGAACACATAGTGGAATTTTTCTTTTGTTTACTTGCATTACTCATCATCCGAACTCCCTTTTAATTAAGAAGAATTATCTACTTAAAGACTCTTTGCTGAATGTTAAAGACCACCTTTCAATACAGAAGGTAAAAATACAAGTTATTTTCTTTCCTAGTCTCAGGTATTCCTAAATGAGGGTACACGGCCAAAAGTTGGTTAATCTGATGGACCCACTGTGGAATTTGAAAGAAAGCTAGTAATTTTTTCCTGCAGGTGAGAGTATCAGGGCAACCATACCAATTTTTGAGGGTCTCTATGACAGAATTGCCATGATGTTATCTACTGTCAGGGGCATCCTTCCCCCACTATTAGTGTGACATAATATCTGGTATGTCCTCATCTGCCGCCTCGCCTCCCTTGTTTATGTCAGTTTTCCAAATCTGAGTCTCAAGACTTCTACAGGTAACATTGTTTTAATAATCTGTAAATTATCAATAAATCAATTTCTCATTGAATCAACCAGAGAGTATATTTCTACTGGTATATATTACAATTTATTTTTGTCATTTTTATTAAATATTTATATTTTAATTTTACAGATGAAGCAATCAGGAAAAACTAAAAAGGGTTTTCAAATATTTGTGGTAAATACTATTAATGTTAATAAATCATTAAGGTTAACCTATATTCCATTTTCATCTACTTTAAGGAGCAGTGAGGGTTATATCTACCACTCTTTGAAGTTAGAAATATAGGTTTATCGAATTAATTAATTTATTGTGATGTCTTTGCCTGGCTTTGCTTTCTAGGTGATAGTGGTTTCATAGAATTAAATGGAAAATGTTCCATCTCTCTCCCTTTATGGAAAGAGTCTGTGTATGGTTGACATTATTTTCTCTTTAAATATTTGATAAAATGTATGAGCGTAGCTATCTGAGCTCTTGCTTTTCTTGTGGGTAATTATTTACTTATAATTCAATTTCTTGTTATTTGTTCTGAAATTTTTATAACTTACTTCCTTTCAGGAATTTTTATATTCCTTCTATGCAGTCTAATTTGTTGGCATAAATCATCATAATATTCCCATATGACATTTTAAAATTTCTGTAGTGCTGTAAAATGTTTCCTCTTTCATTCCTGCTTTTGATAATGTGTGTCCTCTCTCTGGTTTTTAGTAAGTCTAGCTAAAATTATATCAAGTTTGCTGGTCTTTTCAAAGAACCAACTATTATTTTCTGTTTTCTACTTTACTGATTTCTAATCTGGTCTTTGTTGTTTCCCTCTTTCACTTACTTTGGATTTGAATTGCTTTTATTTTTCAAGTTTTTGAGGTTCAAACTTAGATTATTGAATTTAGGTATTTCTTTCTAATATAAGCATTGAAAACCATATATTTCTACATAAAGGCTTTTTTAGCTCGGTATACATTTTGACATACTGCAATCATTTTTTTTTCCAGAATAATATGGGGATACAAGTGCTTTGGTCACATAAATTGCCTTTGCACCACCCAAGTCAGAGCTACAAGCATGCCCAACCCCCAGAGAGCGAGCACCACACCCATTCGGTGTGAATTTACTCATCTCCTCTCACCTGCCACACACCAAATGAATGTTACTTCTGTATGTGCATGTAAGTGTTGATTAATTAGTACCAATTTAATGGTGAGTAAATGTGGTGCTTGTTTATCCATTCTTGTATTACTTGACTTAGAAGAATGGGCTCCAACTCCACCCAGAATAATACAAGAGGTAGTTCATCAATTTTTTTAAGCTTGAGTAGTACTCTGTGGTATTTATATACCACATTTTATTAATCCACTCATGTATTGATGGGCACTTGGGTTGTTTCCACATCTTTGCAATCGTGAATTGTGCCATTATGACCATTCTAGTTCAGATGTCTTTTTTATAGAATGTCTTTTTTTTCCGTTGAGTAAATACCCAGTAGAGTGATTGTTGGATCAAATGGTAGTTCTACTTTTAGTTCTTTGAAGTATCTCCATATTATTTTCTGCAGAGGTTGTAATAAATCCAAATAAAATAAAATAAAATAAAATGAAGAATTAAAGGTAATTCTATATTAGGAAATCCAAACAAGTGAAATGAAATGTATACTAACTGGGCTCAATAGCATATATGAAATGCCAGAAGAAAGAATCAATAAATTTGAAGACAGAACAATAGAAATTATATCTGATACCTAGGGCCTCCTGACACACATTGGAACACTAAATAATCCTTTAAAATTCACTTTGTTGCTAAATCATTGACCTTTTTTTATATAACATGAAGCTGGATGTAAACTATGTTTTTAGGTCTCCATTTTTATCTTATTTTTCACTTTATTGCCCATCTATCATCTCAGTTTTCCCCAAACTTTAATTATATATCCTATTTTTTTCTCCCTTTGCATTTGGGGTTTCTTATACTTCTATAAACAAGATCTCTGCATACATGGCAAAGTCCTGACTTTTTACTCGAGTCCTAATGCCTATTTTAAATTTAATTCTAATCATATTATTACCTCAAATTCAACATCTTACAAAAATAAGTCTTTCTCTACTTAAAATTTTATTATTTTCAGTGATATAATAATTCATATATTTGATAATCATTTATTGAACTCTATTCAGGTGCAAAATTTAGGATTTATTTGAGATTACTTGTTTAATGTCTGAAAATTTAGGGATGAATATACCAGCAAATTTTATTTACAGACAAACCTTATTTATATGCAAATCTATTCACTATAATTTTTCTTGGTCATTGTCATGTCTTTATCAGGAGTCATATCTATAATTTACTTTAAGAATATTTTAGCAAGGTGACAGGGCATAAATCTTATTTGAAGACAAATAAGGAAAATAAAGCCATCATATTATGGACATGTGTATGTTATACAAAGTAAATGTCATCCAGATAAAATAAGGATTACTGCATATCCAATGTAACCAGTTTATTTTTTGAAAAGAGTAGTTGTTTATCTATTGTATAAAGACAACAAAATTATACAATCTCAAAATAATTAGAAAAATGTTTTTCTACATATGCCAAATCTGAATAAAAATTTCAAATTTAAATTCTTACATATTTATAAATACATATTTTTTATGTCTGGGTAAATATATTTTATAACAACCCCAAGATATTTTGAGTAAGATTTTTCAATTCATGTACATATGTATATATGTACATTAATCTTTTATTTTTATTAATTTTATATATATTCATGGCAGAGTAGTTTACTATTTTCTTTATAATTATAGAAATATCTGATTTTCTTATTTTAAAAGCATTTAAAATAATTTAATTACACATTCTGAGTAATGACTTTCTATTGCACACCTCACCTAAACATTTATCTTTCTACCTTTTGGAAAGTCTTATAAAGTGTCAGTAAGGAATTTAAAAAGGACCAAATCTTCAAGAAAAAAGAGATTGATGGAGAGAGGGTGTCTGGAGCAGACTGTATGTTTCACAAATTTCAGTTTGATGAAAGTCGATATGGGTAAGTTAACAAATGAAACGTAAACAAAGCTGAGAGGCAATGGAAGTGGAGTGATCTTCATGGTGGAGTCCTAGAAACAGAAAAAGTATTCCTTCAAATTCTTAAGAAAATTCACTGGCAATAAAGAAGCTTAAAAAAAAAACTATAATAATTTTCCTCAGGGAAGTATAGAGAAATATCATACTCACAAATCAAGAATAAGATGATATGTAAAGGAAATAATTAAAAAGTAAAATGGATACAGTATTAGCAGAATAATTGTTGCAATAAAATCCATTATAAGAGTAAAGAAATAGAGTAGAAAAATCTCTGATAATGCATTACAAAACAATAGTGAAGGAAAGTTTGAGAGAAAAATGAAGTCACATATAAGATCAATTAATTCATTCAGTGCTCCATCCTTAAAAGGAATTACGGAGAGGCAGGAGAAATGAATAAAAGAAACTTATTCTAATTGATAAGGAATTTTACTACACCTTGTAAGAGGCATGGTTGTTAGATGGGAGACTAAAATGTGATTTAATAAAATATCTAAATCTAGTTGCATTAGTATAAAATTACAGAACATCAAGAACACAAAAAATATTTAAATGCTTCTAGACAGAAAAAAATTACATTGTGTATGAAAATAACAAAAACATAACTTCCTCTAAAATATTTACAAGAAGTTACTTTAAGATGTATGCCAGAAAAGTCAGGGAGACAAATAAAAATAGAAGTGTTATATCAAACTGTTTATTTAATTCAGAAATGCAGTGACAAGACATCCCATGATAACACCTGAGGCACATCATCATTCAAATTAGAAACTCAAATCAATCAACATAAAAGAAATTGTTTTTTCAAAGAAAGTTTTGTGGATCCATTCCACCTATAAAGTGGGCATGAAGCTGTAGTATATTTTTAATTTAAAGAGAAATTAAGGCCGAGCGCGGTGGCTCACGTCTGTAATCCTAGCACTCCGGGAGGCTGAGGCGGGAGGATTGCTTGAGCTCAGGAGTTCAAGACCAGCCTAAGCAAGAGTGAGACCCCTTCTCTACTAAAAATAGAAAGAAATTGGCTGGACAACTAAAAATATATAGAAAAAAGTAGCCTGGCATGGTGGCACATGCTTGTAGTACCAGCTACTCAAGAGGCTGAGGCAGGAGGATTGCTTGAGCCCAGGAGTTTGAGGTTGCTGTGAGCTAGGCTGACACCACAGCACTCTAGCCTGGGCAACACGGTGAGACTCTGCCTCAAAAAAAAAAAGAAAAGGAAGAAAGAAAAAAAGAAAATAAATAAATAAATAGAAATTAAAAAATATTTATTAATCACCAAAGATTAATGATTACAAGTTAGATTATTAGTAATTTATTAATAAAGAATATTAATATTTATTAATGACTAATTAAGAAACAAATGAGAAAGTAGGGCAGAAACTTTTAAAATGTACAAACAAGGCATTGGCCCAAATATAAAGCAAACTTGATTGGAACAATTGATTCGATATAAAATGAATGAAACTATTTGGCCTTGAAGCTAGAAATATTGCCCTTTAAATGAACTTGGGTTGCAAATTAGGACACTTTGAAAAAGTAATATAATTCTAGCTTCATTTCTGCAGTGAAGAATATTTGTATGCTAGGATTTATGATTCTCAATTTTATAATCAAAAACACAAAGAAGTTAGTTACATTTAAACCTCAATTTTAAACCTCAATTTTCTATTATGCCATATATAAGGCTTTCTGTAAAATATATTTACCTGTATTTGATTCTTATATTTTATTAAACTATTCAATTATACAAAATAGGTTTTATATTTAATTTTATAAACTTCATTTCGTTATATTTTGGGGTTAATTTATAATAAATACCTCTACTTGAATACTTGTATAAGGTGTTTTTCTTCTCTTTTTCTATTTTTTTAAGAGACAGGGTCTTGCTCCTGTCACCCAACCTGGAGTACAGTGGCCTGATCACAGCTCACGGTAACCTCGAGCTCCTGGGCTGCAGGGATCCTTCTTCTTCAGCCTTCCAATGGACTCCAGGCATGTGCCATGACACCCAGCTAATTTTTTTTTTTTTTTTTTTAGGGACGGCGTCTAGCTCTGTTGCCCAGGCTAGTCTCATACTCCTGGCATCAAGCAATTCTCCTGCCTTGGCCTTCCAAAGTACTAGGATTACAGGCATGAGCCATTGTTCCTGGCCAGAGACATTTTTCTACAGTAGTTGCTTTCCATAAAAATAATGAATCATATAGCACAAAAATATGGATTTGTATGCCAGAACGATCAGGGCATGATTTCTATCTTATGAAAAAACTATGCTTCCTTTAACTATGAAAAATATGTTATTGTTTCTGTGAAACTCTTTTGCTCTTAATTTTAATACAAGGGATTTTTAGAGAAAAACTTAAAGTAAGATTCTCTAAAATTACCTATTTTAGTATATTTATGTATATCTAGGTCAAACGAGCTAGGTCATGATTACACAGTGCTTACTATCTTTACGTCTACTCACTCTATAATCCCCATTACAACCTTATAAGGCATGTGCTATTCTTATTTCAATTTTAAAAAATATGGAATTTAGATGAACAGAGGTTTTATTATGTAACTTGTTATGTCTCTAATTTGGTATATGCCAGACATGTAATTCAAACCCAAGCAATCTGCTGTTGGATTTCTTATTCTTTATACTTCATTTTAATGGGATCTCTCATTCCACTGAATCACTCCATATATTTCTGGTTATTTGTGTACATAGAATAATCCCTTTGGTTAAAAAATGACTTGCAATTTTTCCCTCATCTCCTGTTCTGGCTTCATCTTCCCATCACCATGCTGCCCATTGTGATGTTTCCTGCTAATGATCTTGGGTCCATAAAAATCTCAGTAAAGGAGTCTTACCAAGGATCATCTTAAACACAGACAGAAGTCACAAAGCAAACCAGTCCTGGAGACTTTCTATCATCACACCAAACTAACTGGCAATCTATTCAGCTATCTATCTTCCCCTCTGTGTGTAGCAGCCATGCCTTGTCCTTAAGAAGATTTGAGAACAGATGAATTAGAACACAAAGTTGAAACCAAAGACCAAATAAAAAAAATATGTATAGTGGATTTGTAAAATTAACTCAAGAAAATGGCTTAAAATGCCATACCTTAAAAGATCTATCACTTTAGTTGGACCAGTAATGTGGTCCTAATATTTCTACTAGGCAGTAAAGAAGGCAGGCACTATGGCCAGAAAGAAATGTCACTAGAGAGCCATCATAGAGATGATGTAGGTAATTTTTCTAAGACATCCTTGCAGATGACTCAAGGTGAATGTCATATAGCCATTTACTAATGTTTCCATCAATATAATCTGTTTTCATGCACATGAAAATTCAAACCAGTAAAAGCAATTCTATAGGAATTTAGTACCTTTTTTCCTTAACTATACATTTAGAAGTGGATCATGGGATATCTGAGAAATAGTTTAATTTAGATTCTCCCCACCAGTTTTTTTTTTTTTTAATTTTTGACAAATATTGACTGGAAATAGTTTTACATTACACTGACTAATAAATACTGGGAGAGCTAGTGTGTTGCTTTCACTGTAAATAAAAACTCCATGCTTTAGCAAACAATTGAGTTTACACAAATGTGAAATAAAAGATGATGTAAGTTTGTGAAAATTTGGAAGCCTATTGTCAAAAAGAAAAGTTTATCAGAAAAAGTAAACAATCACAAAAGACTTTATTCAAGGCTATTGCAAGGGAGGAGAGAGGCCAGAACTCAGTATGAGCTTGGCTTCACTGTAACAGTGTTGAGAATATTTTTAAGAACTGGTGTGAGGGAGCTCATCTGCCATGTGTGTTTGCTGTTTGGGCTTATCCAAAAGAAAAGTAAACTTTTTCAATCTTCAAGACAGGAGGCAGTTCCACCTCTTGGATCGAGGTGCCTACCAAAGTTAGTCTCCTGCGCTCCACAGAGACTGGGAGATAGGGGTGTTATCTTCCCCGAGTACTGCATTTCGGAGAAACGGCTCCCAGGTCCTTGAGAAAGATAGTCTTAGGTTGCAAAACTGACAAGAGGTTTTTAAAGAAGATTTATACCTCAAGGAGGCAGAAGAAGAATTTACAATTACAAGTTTCTGAAGTAAATGCTCTGAGATAAGGGAGGGGAGGGACCTCTGCGGTTAGGCCATCTGGATTCTGTAAAGGGATGCAGTGAGAAGTCAGTAAGGGTCTAGAAGCAGAAAGATGCCTGTCTGAAGTTTAGCCAAGCTGAGGGAAACCTTAAGGCTGTCTTGTGACTGGTAAGACAATTTATAAAGATCCCTGTGGTCCTTGAGTTCCCAAAGAGTGAAAGGAAATAAAGAAATTTTTATATATGTATTCTTAACATGATATTCTTCTGAATTTCTGGGGAAGTCTGAGAAACATGGGTCAGTGAAATCAATCACCATGTCCCCTTCTAGGTGGCTGTTCTTAAATATGTCTCTCAGTTCTCTGATCCCGGTTTCCTCTACTCAAACTGAACGCTACAGTGCCGCCAGCTTGTATTTCTAAAAGACAAATCTGATAAAATATCTAACAATTTCAGCCTTTAATTGCTTTCTACCCCTCATCTGTATTTCCCAACCTCGTTTATTAAAGTGGTGTTTAACTAATGAGGAGAGAGAATTTATAGTCTCAGACACCAGTATGGTTTGATAAAATACCTGCAGTAAAAGCATTTATTTGTTTTTGGTTTTGTTTTTCAAATTTGACACTTTCATTTTAAAATTCATGCATATCTTGAATTTTACTTCCTATTTTATTCCTGCTAATATGTATTTCATTCCATAGCACAATACACATTAACCTGTATGGAAACTTGACAGTCCAAGATGATGCTTCAATCACTCTTGTGATTTTTGGTAAGCCTTACATTAATAGCCCAGGTACAGGGCTCTAGCTGGAAAAGTGCTGACTTAGAGGATGATGCAAAAAGCTCACAGCATATTCTAAGGGAACATCAAGACCTGAACCTGGCCTGCATGCCTGGTCTTTTCTCTCTTCTCCTGCCCCTTTTCTGTGTACCCTCTGCTCTAAGCAACTGCAACTTTTTAAATGCCTGTGATTTTTGCCTGGGAATACTTGGTTCCTTTTAAAGCTTTGATCAAAGATCACCTGAGGTTGCCTCCGCCAAGTCTTTCCAGGCACAGATAGTCATTTCGAACTTCTTTAGTGTTTATACCTTCCCTTGCAGTCAGTTACTTTTATATATGTATATCTATATATATATATTTATTTTTTCCCCTGAAAAAGTATATGTATAAAAGGAAAAAAAATTCATTATTCTAGTGTCTTGGCACTTAGAATAGTTATTGTCACATATTGGTTCTCAAGAAATATTTCTTAAATGAATTAAAAATGCATAGTGACTGAATGCACATAAATGGCAATGATACCATATCTGCAAAGGACAGGTAATCATTTTCAATCCTCTTTAGGACAAATCATTAACAAAACACTAAAATTCCAAGTGATATAATGAATATCATAAAGATTGCCAGAAACAGAATTTGTGATTGACTCTTTTCAATTTCAGATTATGTTCCACATGATTTGGCAACAATAGGCTACATTTAAGGTGTACATGTATATGATTTTAGAGCTTTTATTGCTAAAATGTAGATTGAATTTAAATGAGATTTCAATTTGATTCAGTGAGCTGTAGTAAAGTCTCTACTTGTTTGACAAATAAATTATTAAGTATAAGTAGTTTGAATACATTCAATAAAATAGCATTCATGCATCTTTTCGGTTTCTGAGTTTCTGGATAGACAAATTAAATAATCAAGCATTTTACATCTCGTAATATTTTTAAATAGACTTTATTTTTTAGAGCAGCTTTATGTTCACAGCAATATCAGGCAGAAGGTACAGAGCTTTCCCACACAGCTCCTGCCTGCATGCATGCTAGTCTCCCGTGTTACCAACATCTCCCAACAGAGTGGGTACATTTGTGACAGCTGATGAACCTAGACCGACACATTATCTACCTTATCTTAAAATAAATTTTAGATATTTTTAATAACCTTAATTTTTCTTACTAATATATTTCTAAGTCTGTATTTCAATTATGCCTAAAACAAACATACTTAAATGTTTTTCATTTTTTTTTTTTTTTTTAAAGACAGAGCTGGAGTGCAATGGTGTCATCACAGCTCACTGAAACCTCAAACTCCTGGACTCAAGTGATTCTCCTGCTTCAGCCTCCCAAATAGCTGGGATTATAGGCATGCACCGCCAGGCCTGGCTAAATTTTTTTTAATTTTTTGTGGAGATGGGATCTCACTAATGTTGTTCACGCTGGTCTCAAATGCTGGCCTCATGTGATCCTCCTGCCTTGGCCTCCCAAAATGCTAGGATTACGGATATGAGACACCGCAACTGGCCTTAACTGGCTTTTAATCTGTTTCTTGATGATATTTACTTCCTCATATTTCTTCAATTGCTTGCATTATCTGAGCTAAATCACACAGTGACAGGTTTTTTTCCTCACAGGAACCGAAGTATAGGAATGATCCACTGACCAAAAAGCATCCGAATGATCAGAATTCTGCTTCATACATAGTATCTCAAACATTCTATGCTTTCTTCACTCTGTGTCTTCAAGTTTTTACTCCTTATTCTTTTGTGATTTGCCCTAAATCCTGAAATTCTCTTCTGTCCATTGATTATTGATTTTATTTTTGTTTATTCTTTCACTCAAAAATATATTCTTCTACCTACTAATGCCTAAGTCACATAAATGAAACCATAAATTGATTTATAGAAATATCAACCATGTCATGACCTCTACATTATAAAAACTCCCAAATCAAAATTTCTTCAGTCCTGACTGGAACTGTAGGCTTGAATGCCTAATTAAATATTACTTGGCAACACCACTTGGATATCTACCAGGCAAATCAAATTTAACATGGGCAAACAAAACTCTAAGCAGCTCTCCTTTTATTTTTCCTTTTAGCTATGATGAATTACAAAACCTAAGAAGTATTCTTTTCCTTCCTTACCCTTGCTGAATTATCAGCAAATCTTGGCAACTTTACCTATAAAAATATCCCAAATCTGTCTATTTATCTCTATTGCCATCACTAATATTCTAGTCTGGCATAATTATCCCCTCCCCAAGAGTTGTTTTAACTGCTTTTACTGCTTTCACCCTTATCTACTACAGTCTACATCACATCCAGAGTGATTTAAAAAATAACAATATAATTAGAATATATAAATCCAGTATAATGGCTTCTGGCAGTACTTCACACACAATCCAACCTCCTTGTCTTATATGATATGGCCCCTGACAGCCTTTAAGCTCACAGCTCATACTACTACTTTCTTGCTCACTTATTTTCCAGCCATAATGGACTTCTCTGGATTTCTCACACACCAAACATTTTTACCTGAGGGTCTTGCATTAGCAATCCTCTATCCCTGAAATACTCTTCTGTGCTGGATAGTTGCTTCTTATCCAGCTTTTGGTGTAAATGGAAACTCCCCCAAAGAGGTTTATGGTTACTATCCAGTCATTCTCCTACATCACCCTATTTTATAGACCTTGTGATTACATACATACGCACAGATAAGTGTATTTTTGTTATTTTTACTTATTTGGTTTTCCTTCCACTGGAAAATTAGCTTCATAAAGCAAGGACCTTTGTACTGTCATTAATTGTTTCCCCATCAATAAAACAGCATCTGGTACAAGGCTGGACCACATTAAATATTTTAAGTTAATTAATGAATTCCTGAAAGGCGGAGTCCTTTATTAGTATATAAAGATTACACAGAAATATAATTGGGTGGTAATATATAAAACAAGGAACAATTTAGGATTATAATAACTTAATTCATATATTTTAGAATTTTTATGAAATTATATATAAATGGCTTTAAATCTTTAGCAATGCTTATTAATGGCAGCATTGTTAAATCTGGTCATTAATTATTAATATAGAGGCTGAAGCTACTGTTTCTCCTAGTGAATTTGTTTGATCAATATCAAATTCCTTCTTATGTATATTTTGGTTTGTGAATGGTTAGCAGTAATTTTAAAATGTAACTAAACTTATTATAAACAAAAATCTCACTATGTAGCACGGTGTGTGTGATTTTTTAAGCAGAAAAGAAAATATTAGGGCACTCGGTACTATGTGCAGAAGTTAAAATGTAGAATCTGGCCAGAAAAGGAGAAAACGGTCCTGTAATCACAGACCAAGTCAGGGCAGTAGCACTTTCACTTACAGCCCAGATCAGACTTAATGACCAAGAGGCCTGATTCAAGCCTTCTGGGAGAAAGTCAATACTTCCACCAGTACTGTACTTAAATGAGGTAGAAACCTAAAGTTAATGTCTCTTCTCTTCCATGCTTAGTTTCCATTTAGATAACTTCATCTTAAAACTCTTAGCCTTTTGCCACTTCCATTACTTCTTCTCATACATGGCACAATGTGTTACCTGGATAGTGAGAAACAGCCATTTGTTCACAGTTCTTAGTTTACAGTAGAGCTAATCTTTCAAAGGTGCAGTTGTCAAGAGAGTCAATCGCTACCTCTTGCCTTCACCACTGGCACTGGTAGTAGACTACAACCTTAGTATTCTGATCTGCAGACCAGGTATACCTGTTTGGATTTCACACTAAGCTATATCCTGCTAGACATTATCATTAATTAAATTGATATTCTGGTTCTCTGTTGGATGGATATGACATTATTTATATTTCGGTTCAAAGTCAGGCAGAAAATGAGTACTGTTTCGTAGTTCAAATACTCAGAGCCTCAATAAATCTAAGAATGGTCTATGTTTCTGTGATATCAGAAGTAGACTTTCCCTCTATTCTCTCCATAGTTAAGTCTGGAACAGTTATAGATCTCTGTACGTGAATTGGAAAAATTGTGTACTCAGGCCTTGTACTGAAAGCTGGAAAGCCAATACCTGAGATCTCAGTCAAAGGGACTCAATAGCCTGTGCGTGGTGAGTTTAACACAAAGGCAGCTGCTTGATCTTAAAATCCACGTACAGACTCCACTGCAAACCCAGACACTAGCCATGGAAGCAGCCGGCTGACTTGAGACCTGATTCTCTTTGTGAATAAGCCACGTGGAAGCCCCTGGGCCTGTTTCTTTTTGACCAAAAGTCTAGACGGGCTGAGCTTGCAGGTATTCATTCAATAACATGATGGGGAACATGAGTTTATAGAGAAGGTGGAAACTAATAGGCATGTATAAAAATTTGGGTTGACACAATAAAATCATCACAAGGACTCTCATAAACTGAAAATTTTTTTATAACTATGATACATTTTGTTGACTAGAAATATTTACTTCCCAGATTCTAAGCTGCTAATTGGTTTATGCTGATTAAACTTTTTTTTCCCCAGTCTTGAAAATCAAATCACAGAATCTACTTACTTAAAAGGCATTTGTCTGGGAAAGCAACAACTTTTAAATGAGAAGACACAAAATCAGATTTATAGTGATTCCTTTTTATATTATTGCCACACATGTCTAGGGAAGTTTTAGAACTAGCAACTGGCTTATAAACTTCTATTTTTGACAAGACACAGAAGAATATGTCACATTTTAGTTTTCAATCCCCACTCTTCCTACCTTCTTTTTCTAGGGTCAATTCTATAAAGACCTCTCCAGTAGGTGTCAGTTGCATTGGCTCTTTGGGGTATTTATAGAGATATACAATTTAATGGCATTACTGAAAAATAAGCATAAGGAAAATCTTTAGTTTTTTTTCTGAATGTCTCAGTTTAATTAATT